>LBNU01015656.1:167390-177568 GCA_014162995.1 Artemisia annua
AAAAAAAACTTATTTTCTCTATATTCTCCACCAAAATGATAGAAATAGAGGTTAGAAATTACACTACCATTTCTCTCCATCAAATTTCCTTCAATTTTTCACTTTGTTATTTCTCTCTACCAAACAAGAGAATTCAATCCAATTCCATTTCTCCTCTTTCTTTTCTCTCTACCAAACACACCGATGTGTTTGGTAGAAAGAATTGAGATAAGAGAAATGAAAATGAATTGAATTCAATTGTTTGGTAGATGAGAGAAATTAAAAGGTGGAGAATTGGAGAGAACTGATAGAGAATTAGTAGTTTAATTTTTGAAGTTTCATTTCCATCACTTTTTATTGGGAAATCGGAGAAATGGAAATTGTTAGTTTTGTAATATTATATTACGATATGTATTTTTCCTTTTTTAATTTACATATATATATTAGTGTCAAATAGATTATTAAAAAAAATAATTTGTTTAAATTTTTTTTTAAAAAAAAAATACATTTTTAAAAAATAATTTAAAAAAAAATTAAAATTAAATTTTTTTTAATATTTTTTTAAAAGTAAGTTTTCTTTAAAAAAATTACAATAAATTTTTTATAAAAAATAATTTAAAAAAAATATATTTATAGAATTGTTATTTATAAAAAATAATTTCTTAAATTTTTTTAATTAATTTTATAAAAATAAATTTTAAAAAAATAAAAAAATGTTAATATTTTTTTTTATAAATAAGTTTTTTTTAAAAAAATAAAATTAAAAAAAAGTAATTAAAAAAAATATTTTTTTCAATATATATATTTTAGAATTGTTATTTAGAAAAAATAAAATTTTTTTAAAAAATCAACAAACAAATACATGTGAGTCTCATATGAGTAAGTGTTATTTATTTTATTATTATTTTTTTCATTTATCGGATCAAGTCTCTGTTATTACCAAACAGTAGATTTAAACAAAATTCTCTACTGATTTCTATTATCTGAATTTCTATTCTCTACTTCATTTCATTTCTTTGAAATCTCTCTACCAAACGTGCCATAGTTCATTCCAGGGTATTCACGATGAGGTGATGTGGCATGGTTCAATAAAAAGAATATATGACACCTCATCAACTAATAACATCGTCGGATTCGTAGGTGTAAAACGAGTTGGTCTCTGGTTGCACCTCAATTATACTAATAACATTGATTAGTTTTAATTGAAAGATATATAAACTGAAAATGTTAAATGATGAAAAGGTTAAATGTTGAGCCTTCTTATTAACATGGAAGGTCTAATGGATTGTAAGTGTTTTATATGAATATATTTAATGATGGTCACTGACATTGTATTGAACTCATAAAGTTATAATGGATGAGATACGTTATTTGTACCACCTAAAACACCAACGATACTCTTTTTATTTTTATTTATATTTATTTTTTTTATTTTTTTCCAAGCATAAAACTGAAAGTACGAAATAAAAAATATGAAGCTTAATAAGTCAAAAGTATTAAACTGACAGAAATATGAAACATAAACTGATAAAAAATTGTTTTGGACTGAAAAAAGAGTGATGTAGAGGGTGGAGAATATAAAAAGTGAGGTAGAAGGTATTGATAGTAGCACTAATAATCGATGGGTTATGTTATACATACCCTCCTGACCAACAAGAAAAGTACACACGCATACACACACAAAAAAAAATAAAAAAAATAAAAAAAATAAAACTTATTTTGTCATCCAGTTTACAGTACAACATAGTTTTTTTTATCAGTTTCTGCTCTGTACTTTTGTTAGTTTAATACTTTTGACTTGTTAAACTTTATATTTTTTTATTACGCACTTTTTGTTCCACAGTTTTATAATATAAACAAAAGAGTTAAGTACTAATCTAGTACAAAATATTTTTTTTTTGATCCCCACCATGGTCACTTTTAAACTAAATCCCCTAAATGGTCATGCGCGACTACTCAACTCCGCAACCCCTCTCAAAACGCGACACATGTCCTTATGTTGGGGCCCACATCAACTTCCACATTTACTCAACCGGCGGCTACTCAACCGAACGGCGATTTGACAAGGCAACTTTATTGGAAAGGTAACATACTTTTTTGATTTCTTTTGTTTTTTTTGTTTGATTTGGTACTTATTATTATTATTATTATTATTATTATTATTATTATTATTATTATTATTATTATTATTATTATTATTATTATTATTATTATTATTATTATTATTATTATTATTATTATTATTATTATTATTATTATTATTATTATTATTATTATTATTATTATTATTATTATTATGTTTATATATTTGGATTAAAAAAAATACAATATCAGTAATCACACTATCAGTTTCTGAAATTTTTTTTGATTCCGTTATGATTCCGGTACGATTTTTTTTTTTTTCGATTGACACTATCAGTTAATGCTTAAATTTTCCGATTGACACTTAAGTTAATGCTTAATTTTTTTCTGTTTTTGTTTTCCGATTGGTACTTATAAGTTTGGTACTTAAATGTTATCAATTAATACTTGTTAGTTTTAAAAATTATTTGTGATAATTAATAAATGCTAGGATACTCGACCATAAGCCGCTACTCGACCCACATCTACTCGACAAAAGGTGATAGGTAGTAATTTTAGTGAATCGAGGTAACTTTTTAGAGAATATTGATAAAAGATTTTATGTACAACTTTCTTTTCCCATGCATAGCTTTTTACTTTCTCAATGTACTTTTGCACGTGGATAAATGTAAGTCGAGTAGCCGCCGGTTGAGTAGCACAAAGGTTGAGTAAGTTTGGTAGTTATGTGGGCCCAATTAAAAGTAACTAATTGTACTTGGATAAGGACAAATGTCGCATTTTGAGAGGGGTTGCGGAGTTGAGTAGTCGCGCATAACCATTTAAGGGATTTAGTTTAAAAGTGACCATGGTAGGGACCAAAAAAAAATATTTTGTACTAGATTAGTACTTAACTCTAAACAAAATTATAAAAATAAAAAATAAAAAAATAACCAAAAAAAATAAAGAATACAAACCAGTGCTGCAAAACAAAGTACACAAGGCCAATTAATCAGTACCTAGGTGCTACAAAGCCTCCAACATTTCCGATTTTGTAAATCGGTCAAAGAAATCGATCAACCGTGGTAACGGCGGTCAATGACGGGCAACGATGATCAAACTTGCCAGAAAACTTCAAATCTTGCCGAAAATACCCAAACTCATTGTAAAATTATTTTAATAATTTATATTCGTTGTTTATATCTATTACAAGATGTTTTTTTAAGGAAAATGTTGACGAAAATACATAAAACTTACCGGAAATTGCCGAAAATACAAAAACTTATCGGAAATACAAATCGATTAATCCTGCCTAGACTGATTACAAACTATAGGGAGTCAACCACCCGACTATCAATTCCCGATTTTTATAAACTTGATAAAAACTGTAAAATAAAGGTCCTTATAACCAATCCATTATCGACTGAAGATGCTCTTTACTCTATTGTAAAACAGAAAAAAAACAAAACTCGCCTCAAGCTTATTGTTTGTTAGCAATGTGGTCCACAATTGCATGTTGGCTATTTGGCATTGTTGCATGTTGGCGGCATAGTTGCATGTGCTGTCGTCGAGTGTCGACATAAACCAACTCAATGCTACGTCATCCACCACTACGTCACCATTTTCCCATACACCTAAATTGTTTGTGGGTTATGTTATCCATTTTTTTCTGGCTCACAAGAAAAGTATAAAAAGATACAAAAGTATATATATATTTTTCTCTGCAATTTACAGTATAACATAGTTTTTTTTATCAGTTTTTATATGTATTTTTTTTGCCAGTTTAATACTTTTGATTTTTTAAACTTTGTATTTTTTTACCGTTTCACAATTTTATATTATAAACAAAATTATAAAAAAAATAAGAAAAAAAATGAGGGATGTTAACGGTGTTTTTAGGGGATATGTGTCCCATTGTTTATTCTCTCCGTCCAAAATAATAATTACTCCGTAGTAATTTAACAAGACATTGTAACTAAGTCATTTAAAATACAGAGTACAATTTGTTTGAATTAAAACCTCAAAAGTCGTCTTTAATATATTAACTAACTTGTCACGACATCTACGAGTGAATAAAAAATTTCAACCAGAATCTTTTCATAAAAAAATAATACGTACGTTGAGCTAGTGAACAAAATCAAATTTGACACACCAAAGCAAATATCTTTTTCTCGAGTATCAGCTGGACTCGTTTAATAAAACTTTTATATATAACTTTTAAATTCTTAGTTTAGTTATAAATGTTCGAAAGTTGTATTATAAAAATGGTATTAACAACTAAAAACGTGGTTAATGAGGTACACTTTTTTTTACTTTACAAATTCTTCCTTGTGAATAATAAGAAAGTAGCTTAACAATATCCGTAGATATATCACTACACATGTACACACGATTAGACAATTTGATATGTTGAGAGTTGAATAGATATAGTCTTTATTTTATAAAACACTGATAAACAGTAACGCTGATATGTTCATGCACACATATGTACTTGTGCGTTTAAAATTTGTACAACTTAGAAAAAGAAATTACAGTTTTACAAGTCAAAATATCTCAGTCTCCACCCTTTTGATACATAGGATGTGCAGAACGATTTGTTAGATCATGATCGCTTACGAACGAGGAGTTTCTGCGAAGAACTTAACGCGCGGTAATCTAACAACGACATAGATCTACGACTAAGCGGATACCTCAAAAATAACTTGTAGGAAGAGATTATGATTTCCTTCATCACATATTTATTGAAATCAAAGATCATATCGTTTCATGTATTATTTTCTGTCTCATTTCCACAAATTTATGAGCCATGCTTATGTCACCTAAAAGTTAAAAACTACGTCATGTTAGATGTCATTCACTAACCATCCACATGCATGTATACAAATTGGACACAACTAGCTAGTTTGATATCTATGACTATATATACAACACCATTCTCATTTGAACATCGTATCTTATCAAATCTTACCATTTCAAGAATGGCCGCGGTCAGTAAAAGATTACTAGTTAGCGACCTTGTAACAGTTGATAAAATAAACCAAGTTCCATCAAACTACATCCGTCCACTCTCCGAACGTCCTAATCTCCGACACGTATCGTCTCATGAAACCATCCCTATAATCGACCTCCATGACCTCAACAGCCCAAAGCGATGCCATGTCATCAACCAAATCCGCGATGCATGCCGCGAATATGGCTTTTTCCAAGTCAAAAACCATAGCGTGCCCGAATCCACAATAACCAACATGATGCAAATAGCTAAAGACTTCTTTAACTTACCTGAAGAAGAAAGACTTAAGTCATACTCGGATGACCCGAATAAAACTACTAGACTTTCCACTAGTTTTAATATTCGGACAGAAAAAGTTGCGAACTGGAGGGACTTTTTGAGGCTTCACTGTTACCCGCTTGAGGACTACGTCCACGAATGGCCCACGAACCCTAGTTCCTTTAGGGCGCATGTTAAGGAGTATTGTACGAGTGTTAGAGGGTTGGCATTGGAATTGGTTGAGGCTATTTCGGAGAGTTTAGGCCTTGAAAGGGATTATATTGGGAAACAATTGGGGAAACATGGGCAACATATGGCTTTGAATTATTATCCGCCTTGCCCGCAACCTGATTTAACTTACGGGTTGCCGGGTCATACGGATCTTAATCTTATTACTATTTTGCTACAAGATGATGTCCCCGGTTTACAAGTATTGAAAGATGGGAAATGGGTCGCGGTTGATCCAGTTCCTAATACGTTTATTATCAATATTGGCGATCAAATTCAGGTATATAACTATTCCAATGATTCTGTTCAAACTTTAGTAATCTAATTGTAACGGATAAAAGAGTGCTTACTCGTGGATATACGTCGCATAAATTTCTTTTTATTTAGTTTGTGTTTAATTTTTTGTATATAGGTACTAAGCAATGACAAGTACAAGAGCATTTTGCATAGAGCTGTGGTGAATTGTGACAAAGAACGAATATCTATACCAACGTTTTACTGCCCATCGCGTGATGCAGTGATTAGTCCAGCCCCAGAATTTGTAACCGAAGATCAGCCCGCTGTTTATAGACCGTTCACATACGGTGAATACTACGACAAGTTCTGGAATAGAGGACTTGCAACTGAGAACTGTTTGGATATGTTCATGGCCACTAAATCTACTTGATCTGCCTAACTTCTTTGAATATGTTTAGTTTGGACCCTTTTATAGTTTTATGTATCTTAGTTACTGCGTACTTTAGAACTCTTGTATGGTATCCTTGTCTATTGTCTCATTAATAAACTTGATATTTACACTTCCTAACTTCTTTGAATAAGTTTAGTTTGGACCCTTTTATGTATCTTAGAGCGGTAGGTGTCATAACATCAATAACATCAAAAAGTATAGACATATCAGCATCCTCACTTTTAACACCAACACCTAAAAACACCTCTCCCTTATAATATCCATTAACGTCCATAACACCATCTTTTTTGAGACACATTTTTTTTTTCTTTTCAATTTTTTCAAACAAACTTATTTTTCATTTATTAAATTAAAATACAAATAATATTTTTTTTTCTGATTACAAAATTAAAATTACAAAAAAAAAAATAAAAAAACAAATAAACACAAGCCGAATCCAAGCAATGAACTGCCCAATCCAAACTAACACATGTTTAAGGGTGAGCATCAGTTCAGGACCGGACCGGACCGATAAGACTGAGGACCGAATTAGCCAAAAATCCAAGGACCAGACCGAATGTGGTCGGTCCGGTCGGGTCCGGTCCAACAAAGCCAAATAATCGGTTTGTGGTCCGGACCGGACTAGACCGACCGGACCGAGGACCGAATTAGCCAAAAAGCCAAGACCGATGACCGGACCGAATGTGGTCGGTCCGGTCTCGGTCGGTTCTTCGGTCGGTCCGGTCCATTCGGGTTGTTAAACAAACATGTGAAAATATAACTTTTCCTCCATTTTTTTTTGTCTTCTTCGTTGGCTGCAAATACACAGACAGTCAACATTTCCTCCATTTTTCTTTTCTTCTTGGTTCCTCTAAGTATCACTTTTTTAATAAATAAATAAATAAATAAATTGCAAACCAACGCACGTCGGTGGTTTAACACCCAAACCAACGCCGTTGGCAACGCTGGTAACGCCGACAACGCGCATGCCACGTCGGACCAATCATATATTCAAATATTCCCTTTTCTCATTAATAAACTTGATATTTACTGTTGTAGTATGCCAAATTGCCAATCATATATTCAAATATTCCCTTTTCTCTCCTTTTTCTAAAATGGACAGCAAGTTAAAAAAGGTAGAATATAATGAAAAAGAACATGGTTTACTAATCAAGAGTCATGCCACATGACAAGCAAGTTTCACTTTACACATGGCACCACGTGGAAATGTCAAAACTTTTGAAATACTTATCAAGATTCTAGGCATAAAATTGTTGAATAACATGTGGATCTTATTTGTTTAACGGTTGGATCGATGAAGATCACGGAAAATAACTAAAGATCAAATGAGTTAATCTCAACTATTTATTTTTTATTTTTTGATCAAAACAATAAAATTACTTTCACATTTATAAAATATTTCATAAATCGTTAATCGTTAGATGAAAATATTTACCCCATTACGACAAGAATAAAATTATCTTTTTATAGATATCCAACAACGTATATTTCGACGAAGTCTTTTCTATATCGTTCTTTGCGGGTGTCAAATTTAAAATCTTGAGAATTGTTAACCCAATCCCAAAACCTCTAAAACCCCAAACCCTAAAAACCCTAACCTCTAAATCCAAAAATTCATAAACCCTAACCTCTAAAAACCCCTAAACTCCAAATAAACCCAAGGAACCATAAACCACTAACCCATAAATGAGATTGATTCATTTGATTATTATTATTATTATTATTATTATTATTATTATTATTATTATTATTATTATTAATCTTTATTGAATCTGTTTGTTTATAATCGCTTTCCTAAAGACGATTTAGTGATATCATAGACATATTAGTGTTTGTTGCACCATAATTGTATAAGTCTTGATAGGCTCGGTGTGCACATGTAAATAACGATAGACAAAGGACCAATATTGTTAGTTAGTTAGTTAATAACCGAAAGTTAGTTATGGCGGTTATGAAAGTTAGTTATTAGGTAGTTATTTCGGTTAATACACCGAATGAACACAATGGTTCAACACACCGGTTGGAACCTTATAAATAGTAATTTACATGTAACGTTTAATGTGTGTCCAGAAATACAATGTAAACACTTTTATGTTGTAGTTAATATAGAATCAGATTCTTGTATATCGTATCAATTCGATCCTGTGGAAACCCCGCAAGACCTGTGCAAAACTGGTATCAGAGCGAAGGCTCCAAGATTGCAAGAGCTTGATTCAACTTTTGATCAAGAAGATCAAAAGAATTAGAAGGAAAAGACACCAAGGAATACGCTGGCCAAGGAATACGGTGGAGACTTTGTTGGGACTGCATAACGCGACAACAAAGGGAAGGAAAAAGACAACGTTGTAGAAGAACTTTGTGGGGACTGCTGGAACGCGACACAAAGGAAGAAAATGAAAACGTTTTGACGCTTGAAAGGATAGCGTGGTACCGGAAGGAAGAGGCCAGCGAGAAAGGACTGCTCTTGAACGCGACATAATGAAAGAAAATTGCAAGAATACAATGGCCTGACAAATGGTGAAGAGGAAGCAATAAGAGAGGTTCATTGACATGATAAATGTGTACCATGAGACTGCTAGGTGCCCTGGAATGAGAAGCCAAGAAGAGAAGTGGGAGAAGAGACCCATAAGGCAAGCAGGAAGATGCAGAGATAGATGAGTCACAAAATGAAGAAATGAACAAGACAAAGTTTGGGGTCAGGATAGAAGGCAATGTGAAGGAAAACACGGAGAAGAGCATGAAGATTCGGAGAACAAGACTTAAACAATTAAGGGGCAAATGTTGCACAATAATTGTATAAGTCTTGATAGGCTCGGTGTACACATGTAAATAACGATAGACAAAGGACCAATATTGTTAGTTAGTTAGTTAATAACCGAAAGTTAGTTATGGCGGTTATGAAAGTTAGTTATTAGGTAGTTATTTCGGTTAATACACCGAATGGACACAATGGTTCAACACACCGGTTGGAACCTTATAAATAGTCATTTACATGTAACGTTTAATGTGTGTCCAGAAATACAATGTAAACACTTTTATGTTGTAGTTAATATAGAATCAGATTCTTGTATATCTTATCAATTCGATCATGTGGAAACCCCGCAAGACCTGTGCAAAAATGTTATGCTTCCGTGATTCAAAAACCTTTATCCGTAGATAAACAACGCCAAGACTCTTTAGAAACTTTGTTTGCAAAAGAGAAACAATCGTTCGAAAGACAATACAGAGAACAAACAACTACTGTATGAAATAGGATCTAATACTTGAAAGTTACATAAAAATTTCTATTCTCTTTCAATCTGGATTGTAACATGACTGATTTTATATTCCCTTCTAATATAGTCCACAACCTTATCCAACACCATTTCAGCATTACCATCGCGCCTGATCTTTACATGACAAGCTAACAACACTTTCCCAACGGTAATCGCCCATATATGCAATTCATGTATGGCAACCACCTCATCAATGGCACAAAGACCATTCTCCAAACGCATTGCATCTATCTCTCGTGGTGTACTTTCCATCAAAACGTCTAAAATATCGCGCAAAATGTTGATGGTTGTGTAGAACACTATAATGGAAAACAAAAGTGTACATATAGGATCAACAATTGTTAAATTCGGATTATACCATATTATTGCAGCACCGGTCATGACACCAATACTCTGAATTGAATCCCCAAGAACATGAAGATATGCACCTCGAACATTTATATTTGGTTCATTTGTATTTGTTGGGTAGGATTTCAATAGAGGTTGAGTATTTTCATTATGTCCATCATGATGAGTGACGGTAAGTCCATGCTTATGATCATGGTCATCATGTCCATGATCATGATCATGATGTCCATGACCATGTTCATGGCCTAGTATGAAGATCATGAAAATGTTGACAACCAAACCAACTGCCGATATTCCAAACATAAGACCACCTTCAACTTCAGCCAAACCATTA
>LBNU01015658.1:4440-17849 GCA_014162995.1 Artemisia annua
ACACAAAGGTGAATTTTGGAATACTTTGAGCAGTTATGTTAGGATGATGTTCGGGTCGAGTCTTACAAAATTTCTGAAACGCCAAAATTCATATGAATACATAAACACAACATCTCATGAACATACACATATATACACAGTACACTTACATCATGGTACCCTCATTCATCACAGTCTCACTAAGTCATAATTACCATTGAGCCGTGTTCTCATTCACCTACCTTATCAATACTTCTTCAGACTTAGACACGTAGGATGTTTTTCCATCTACCAATGAACCTATGCCAACTATACCTCGATATTATTGAGTATTCACCGTCATCGGGCGATGACTTCCACTGTAACTTCACATGAGACCAATTCAGAGGAGACAATCAGTTATGACACTGAGACATTCGAGTCTCAGCAGGCTACCTTACATTCTCACTATCACCATCATTTACCATTCTCTAGTCTCACTACTCACTAAATTCATAAGTGGATATTACCAATGACATTTCTAGAAAGACTTTACATGCCATCTTTGAGAAGAATTCCTTGACACATTAAGATCATTCGAAACTCAACAGGAATCATGAGATATCACAATTATCACTGACCTAGTTGTCAAGATTCTATCATCTCGAAAGTACTAGCCTACCCGAATTACAAGATTCGTTTCGATACGAATGCTCACTAAGCAACACTATAAAGATGAATCCATCCTTCTAAACCGGACTATAGAACCTTCAAGTGAACATGATCTCACCAATAGGCATTATCCAAATTGGATGTTAGACATCAACGCATACATGTAGACATACCCACCCGACTATTTCATCATATTTAATGCCTACACTTTTCAATGAATTTCCTCCAAACTACAATTATACAAATGATACATCTCGTAAGAAATTATTTCTTAGAAAGTCGACTGCTTAAAGTTTTAAATTCATTTATTCGGATACAGATTATGAATAAAACACTCAATCTCGAAACGAACTTTGAAAATCAATCACTATGCTACATCACTTATACATATAAGGGTTTTGTAATTGATGACATAGAACATGGAAATATCTTAGTAATGGAGACTAAGCACCTTAGGTGGAGGAAGACTTAATTCATAACATTCATGATACCTATTTGGCAATCATTTTAAGGTTTTCTTTGGAATCCCAACTAGTATAAGCATCACCTATCACCTTCAGACCAATGGTCAGAACGAGAGAACGATTCCAACATAGGGAGATATGCTTAGATCAGGTATGATTGACTTTGGAAATGGTTGGACTAACCATTTGCCATAAACCGAACTCATTTACAACAATAGTTATCACATGAACATAAGGATCACACCATTTGAGAGCACTTTATGGTCGAAGTGCTAATCACTTATTGACGAACCGAAATCGGAAAAAGCCCAATTCACTAGTCTAACACATATTCATTAAACAAGTAAGAAGTGATTATTCGATGAATTACTCATCTTTCAATAGAAGAAATCCAACTCAATGACAAACTTGAACCTTGTGGAAGAACCAGTAGAAATCATGCACTGTAAGGTCAGACAATGAAACAGAGTCAAATTCTATCATGAAATTCGCGGGAATTCCCGAAGAAGTCCCGAGTATACTTGGGTACGGGAAAACCAAAAGCGACTCAATTGTCCACATCATTTCACCAATACCACTCCCGAGACCAACATGAACTGAATTCAGGGACTGAATTCCTGTTAGGAGGGGAGACTCTCATAATTCTCAATTTCAGGTCACTTTCCCAAGTCTTGACATTTTCCTATTCACAGATTTCAATTCATCATTTCACGTAAACTAGGTTTACGGTTATTCACTTGACGAAACCACTTGACGAAACCGGGCAGGTTAAGTCACATTATCATTCAATATACATTTCATAAACTAGGGTTAGTCTACAATTCATCACGACATCATTTGCATTCTATCCCACTCGTAGAATATATACAATTTCAAGTTACATATATTTATTTATCTTCAAATAAATATTAACATATGATTATAGTTTTTAATCAATATACCAAACAATTCCCACTATGGCACTAATATTTTTATATTATAAAAATTCCCACTAAAATTGTAAAAGTTAATTATTTTATATTTTAAGGTTTTATATTTTTAAACCTTCATATATATTAACTTATAACAATATTTGTACCAACCAAGCACTACCTATCAAAACACCCAATATTTGCAAAATTATATTTTTATAATTTTTACAAGTTCATTTTGACACAATGGTTACATTAAAAATTATATTTAATTAACCCGGTACCCGAAAACGCTAAACCGCTCAAAACTATACACTAAACGGTACCCCGTAAATATTTTAGTGCACAAAAGACGACTAACCCACCACCTCATATGAGGTGGCCGGTTTGTAGGTGTCCAAGGGACACTTGTTTGTCCCTAATCATACATATATAAACTACATTACACCAAAAATTACACATAGATGCAAGGTGAAACAAAATAGATCAAGTAAACTTTCAATCTCTCTTGCTCTTGTCTTGTGGCTCGTTCCAAATCCAACACCAAGGGGAGACCAAAAATTTTCAAAGACAATCTCTTTTACAAGAACTAGACATAATCCATTACAAGGTTTTGAAATATAAACCTATGGATTAGTAGGATTTCTATCTTAAAAATTTCTAACCATCCAAGTAAGTCTATCATTTTATTTTTCACAAGTTCTACCAAATTTCTTATAAGGTTTATGTATTTTTATTGTCAATGAAAATCTATACCACTAAACCTATGTTTTGTAACATTTTTATTATATAAAATGAATTACTTGTGAACCTATGGAAAAATGATGTTAGGGAACCCATGACACCCTAAGAAGGTGTATAGTAGATTAAGGGATGTTTTGTTGTTGTTGGTGATGGATTTGGACAAGAATAAACCATGAAAAACCATTTTAAACACTATATATAAAGCTACTGTCCCTATTTGCAAAATATGGTAAACTCATTAAGTTTTGGTTAATTTTTGACCCAAGAATTAGAAAATACATTCCAAGAAGAAAACATGGCCGCTTGAACCACTAAAAACGAACTTACGACGAAGAAGATATGCCAAAAACAAAATATACTAACTATATATATTTTTCTGAAAAATATGTTGCTGATGTACGAATTTCATTGACCAAAAACGAGCCTTAGACCTTATCACAACATACCAAACTGTTGAAAATATGTTAGTACACCTTTTTACCTTTTTCAGGGATATAAAGAACTCGAGAAACGGACTTATAACGAATTAGTTATGAATTTTCAAAGATATATGTTTACTAAAAATTTCCATCAGCACTAACACTTGGTATATTTTTAAGACAAACCAGAAAATCTACAAACACTCATGTTGGGAGCCATTTTCTCGTCAAATGACTCAGTTCTGGAGTTGGGACTCCAAGGAACAAAAGTTAGAGCACCTGGCCTAGTTTTCAAATCAAAAAGTTGTTTGTCATTTGGACTTAAAATGAGTAATCTACAGTCATCCAAACATTCACAAAAACTGCCCAGAAATGGCAGTTTTGGCCTAAACACCATACTTTTCGACCATTTATCTTAAAATCTGGGCACATTGAGCAAAACTTCACTACTGAACATATTTAGGCTTGGTGCTAAGCTTTCCAGAAATAAAAATTTTGTTTCCTAACTCTCAATATTCACTGATTTACAACTAGTTTTCCGAGGCCATTTTTGGCCATTTTCAGAAATTGACAAGTATTATATTTTACGACGGAAAGTTATATTTTCACATGTTTTCACCAAACGACTATCGTACAACATCATTACACCATATGAACATGTGAAATACATTATGACTTAATACGATAATATAAATTATATTTTCGACAATATTACATATTTTAAATTAATACGAGTGGTATAGATTATAAGTGCAAGTGCATACATGAATTCATTTCATAATCTAAATTAGATTACATGCATTCATTTTAGGTTGCGGCTAGGAGTTGCATCTCATCACTTCAGTTCATACACTACATATTGTACCATCACTTGAGGTGAGTTTTCATAGCCCCGTTTACATTTCATTATTTATTTCAAATCCCACGGGGGAGAATAAATTGCACCATTTTTCATACGAGCCTAAGTATCAAATCCATATACATTACTTAATTTACTACATTGCCATGTTTTAAGTCCCCTATTATTATGAACCGTTAATTGTATTTAAGCGAGAGTGAGTGGATAGATCTATTGAGGGTGACGCCTCCATCCGTGTTGGGGTTACCAACAGTCAAGCGGATGCATTTCATTTGATCATTCCAAGTGTTTGGCAAAGCACTCCATTTGGGGCATTACCTACAGTCTAGCTTCGGGGTCATGAGCTTAAGTAATATTGTACAATTTTACAACCATATGACGGGTAGTCATACAATCATGTGACGGGTAGTCATACACTTATATTTATGGTTATCGTATAACATTCATTTTCCTAAACCTATGATTTCTCACCAACATTATTGTTGACCGTTTTAGCAATGTATTTTCAGGTTACTAAGATAACAACATGTGACTTGCATATGGACCATCATGGAGTCGAAGAGTCGACGCGTCTTACCTTTCATTTTATGCACTTATGTAACGTTTGATCAAGTTGAACTATTTTTCATGAACTTGTAACACCATTATGGGACCTATTTTGTAAACTCTGATGGTTTTAATGATCAAACGATGTATTTTCAAAACGACACTTTAGGTCGTTCAATATAACCTTGTATGAGATGCCATGATCGTTACACCCAGGTATTCAATTCCGCTGCCATATAACAGGTAAATTCAGGGTGTGACAATTTATTGATAGCCCGTAGTCGGCGCATGTGAACCTCCATGGTCACAAGGGGATTAATTTTCTCCCTGTTGAATTCGATCCCTTAACCTCCGATTTGGAAGGCTGGTACTCTTACCGCTGGGTCACCCTTGTGGTTAACTTACGAGTATATCTGATCAGAAGACTTGCAAAGATTAACAGATACATGGATTCCTCTTTGCTTAGAATCAAAGTGAAGATTTTAACTATATAAGTTAAAACAAGTTCAAAGATCAGTCGATCATACAAACTAAGAGGTGTTCGCAATTGTATTACAAATTGTCATTGTCAAAGTCAACCAAATTACAGAATCCAACAAACAAACTATTCATAAACCTACATATTAAGCCCAAAACAATCAAATTTAAAATAAACGTAAAAATCACGGACTTAAGGGGTGGCACCGTCTTCTTGTTTCTTGTCGCTTCTATTTTCTTGTCATCTGACGTGTTGGTGGATTCGGTGCAGCTACACGGTGGCTTCTTAGATGTAATGGAGGGTTTAGCGACAGTATGATGGTGAACTATATGGCTGGGGAATACGTGATATTGCCGTTTAACATTGGTTTGCTTTTCTTTAAGGAATGGGAGAAAAATAGAGGCAAGAATATTGGTATATATAATATTTTGCGATGCATGGAAGTCAGAAGATAATTAAATGTCGGTTAATAAATTTTTGGGCTTTTCTAACAACGTAGTTTGCTAAACTATACTTCAAATTCAGATAGTTTAAAAGTGACTTTCTTAATTTGTTTACTTTCATATTTATCTTTTGTTTTTCAAAATACCATTTTTTTTTCTTTCCCCATCTTATTGTAGTTGTATGCCAACGTTTCTCTTTTTATATTGGTAAGGAATACTCCGTAACTTTGTTATCATTTACACCACACAAGTAAAGAAAATGTAGTTGATAAGCAACATGCACTTTTTGTTTATGAACCCAAAAAGACGTTATTATATTGGGATTTACGGATATAGAAACCGTTATTTTTCTTTATCAGTGAGATAATGGAATTTACTTCTATATTTTATTGAGGACATAGATAATAGTAACAACAATGCCAAAGTCTGAAGCTAATACCGGACCACTTTTGGAGAAGGCTAGCAAGGTATGGAGATTTGGATTTGAAAGTCAATCAAATATTGTCTAATCTATTCTCGCGCCATTGGGTTATTATTTTCTTTTTTACGTTGGCAATACAAGATGATTTTGTTAGCCGTATTTACAAGTCATTGCTAAAGGATAAGCTTGATGAGAAGGCGCTTAGATGTACATTAAAGATGACTTGTAATACACGGTTAACAGATTTGTTATCTTTTGAGTCTACATTCTACGACCATTGACAAGAATGAGTTATATCATTCAATATTTCATTATTTCTTCACTTTTGGGTCCACCATAAAACACAAAAACTAAATAAAATAAAAACAAAGCAAAAAGCTGCTCATTTGGCGTAAGCCTGGGGCTTCTCCAAANAACCCTCTTAGAAGGAAAAAAACGACAATCCAAAAATGATGTTTTCGAAGTATTTTTATTATCTAGGAACTTAAGGGAAGGAGCGCTTAAGAAACAGGTTCTCAGCTTTGGAACGGCATAACAATGATTATGTAAACATGGTAGTATCATGGCACCGGCTTGGTATCATGCCACGTTGGTTTGGCATTGGGTCTCGTGACTGCATGCAACCCTCTTAGAGCATTGGGTGGGGGCGGTATCGTGGCACCGGCTTGGTATCATGCCACGTTGGTTTGGCATTGGGTCTCGTGACTGCATGCAACCCTCTTAGAGCATTGGGTGGGGGCGGTATCGTGGCACCGGCTTGGTATCATGCCACGTTGGTTTGGCATTGGGTCTCGTGACTGCATGCAACCCTCTTAGAAGGAAAAAAACGACAATCCAAAAATGATGTTTTCGAAGTATTTTTATTATCTAGGAACTTAAGGGAAGGAGCGCTTAAGAAACAGGTTCTCAGCTTTGGAACGGCATAACAATGATTATGTAAACATGGTAGTATCATGGCACCGGCTTGGTATCATGCCACGTTGGTTTGGCATTGGGTCTCGTGACTGCATGCAACCCTCTTAGAGCATTGGGTGGGGGCGGTATCGTGGCACCGGCTTGGTATCATGCCACGTTGGTTTGGCATTGGGTCTCGTGACTGCATGCAACCCTCTTAGAAGGAAAAAAACGACAATCCAAAAATGATGTTTTCGAAGTATTTTTATTATCTAGGAACTTAAGGGAAGGAGCGCTTAAGAAATAGGTTCTCAGCTTTGGAACGGCATAACAATGATTATGTAAACATGGTAGTATCATGGCACCGGTATCATGCCACGTTGGTTTGGCATTGGGTCTCGTGACTGCATGCAATGGCGGAACTAGAAGAAATTTCGTGGGAGGGCCGAAGCAAATTTTTTTCCTCAAAAACATTAAATGGGAGGGCCGAGATGAAAATTTTTATTTTTAACACGTGAAATCGCGAAAAAAATGCACTAACGAGCTTAGGCCTAGGGGGGCCGGGACCCTTCCCGGTCCTCACATAGCTCCGCCCATGACAGCATGCAACCCTCTTAGAGCATTGGGTGTCCTCGTGCCGTCCCGTTGGTGCCGTGTGAAAAAATGCTACCACATCAGCACATTTTCTCATAACACCAGAATTCACCGTAACACAAAAACCTCCTCCCTCCTATAACACCATTTTCTCGTGCCGTCGTGCACCTTTGAACCCCACATATATATTATTTTTTTCTTTTTTTCATTTATTTAAATAAACCAACACATTTAACTAAAACTAAAATTTCATTAATAAAAAAATTACAAGAAAATACAAAAAAATAAAGTTAAATGATAAGTTAAAAATAAACATACATTAAAATAAATAAATAAATAAATAAATAAATAAATAAAGATATTTTTTTTAAAGACAGTATAACATCTTTACTAAAAAAGTTTAACAAACAAATTAATTGTAAGATTTTATTATGATACATATTTTACTTTTAACAGCTACTATGTACTCCACTATTTATATAGGGTATGTTTGGCGACACGTAGCAGTAACAACAAGCAGTAAGCAGTAAACAGTAGCAGTAAGCAGTAAGCAGTAGTTGTTTGTTTTTAAAACGTGTTTGGTAACGTAGCTGTAACTAAATTATAAAGTGTAAAAACAAACAAATTCTTACCGCTTGTTGCTTGTCGCTAGAAATTATGCATTTGAAGACTCTCATTTACTTTAACTTCTTGGACATAATATTGGTCTAAATTGTTCTGTTTTGGTTTACACTCTGTTCTCTAAATTATTTTTAGAATGAAAAGGAATGGAAAGAAAGAAATGAAAGAAAAAGTAAAGGAATGAAAGCTAACTAATATTATGTGGTTGTGTTCTCAAATAATAAAAGAAAGTAGATGGAACGGATGAGATAGTACAATGGTCCCACAATATTTACTCACAAGCTTTCTCTTTCTTTATTTTCTTTAGCTTCCATCCCATATTTGGGATGAAATGTTTGAGACAAAAACCCCACAAATCCCACTTCGTTTCCTTTCCCAACCCATCTCTTTCTTTCTTACCAAAAAACTCAAGAACACATCAAATTTATGTTACTTTCAATTCCTTTCATTTTTCTTCCTAAAATAAATCGAGAACACAGTGTTATTGTCAAACTTTACTTATGTATACATTATTAATAAAACTGGTCCTTTAATTTAGGTGTCGTTTCCTTTATTATTAGGAATGAGTTTAGGTATGAGATTGATTATAAGATTGAATGGGAATAGGTATGATATTATATCTAATATTATTGTTTGGTTTATTGGTTGGATTTGGGTTTTTAATTGTAAAAAAGTTGATAGATTAGAAATCAAATTCTAAGCCCACTATGTAAGGTGGTATGGGCAAACCCTTGTTTTAAGGTATCATTCCAACATTTAAGACACACATCAACTAACCAAACACTCTCAATCAATCCCATTCCCATTCCCCATTCCCAACCCTCAATCCAAACACACCCTTATAGTAGTTTTGCCATTAATTATTTAATTGTGACCTCCCGTCCTTAACTCCTTATGTCAAGCCAGGGTGTTACAATAAATATCCTAAAGATGAAACCAATTTGTTCAAAAAAAAAAAATGAATGAAACCAAAACCATAATATGCTAGATTTCCCATAAAACCCTTTAAATCTCTCTTCTTGTACCTCCTCCTTCTGTCACCTCCTCCCTACACCCACAGTAGAAAGTAGAACAATTCAAACTACTGTTTGTCAAATAGCAACCTTGTTTCCTTATCAAAGCAAGAATCAAACCTTTTAATGTGATCAAGAATTAGCCTTCTTGCTCCAACAGGGATTTTCGCCTCTTGCAGATCACTGATTGACTCCGGGTCATATATCACAACCACCATGAATCAGTCATATGGTGCCATTCAAAAAAATCAAATGGTAACAGAAAGAAACAAGAGAATAAAACAAAGATTTTTTTTTTTTTTGCTACTTGCCTCTCTTTAAGCAACGGGAGAGTTTTGTCTGTTAACAACCCACTTTTAAAGTTCTTCTCATACTCATCAAGACCAAGACTAGACAACATATCGCTTGTTTTTTTATACTCATGTTCCACTGGGCATGAGCTATTCCCATGAATCTGCATGTAGGTTACAGTTAAAAACAAGTTATCATCTATGCGGGTTGAAAGAAGCCAAATTGACCCAAAATACTTTCGTCTAACTTTTTCTTAAGAAATTTGTTCTGCACCCATCTTTGCCCAATAAACTATTAAAGTTCTATGTAAAAAGAATTTTATACAACTCTATGCGAATACAAAAATAACCTAACTTTTTACTGAAATGATTTAGGAGGACATGTGCATTAGATAACACACTCTTTGTGTGCAACTTTCAACCCGTTTCCATTCAGCATTTTTTTTTTAAATTACTCATGTGACCGGTTAGAACTACAGATAACCCGCACTATTTTATATTTGCTTCATTACCTTGCAAGCTCCGACATCCATGAGGGCAAATAGAACACCATTTGAGATTACATTAACACCATTAATTCCACAAACCAATGACACCACGACTCCAGCACTAAAACTCCGCACCAAACTGCAATAATGTACAAAGATGAGTAAAAAGAGCATGTTTTGTTCCCAAAAACTGAATAACCAGTTACTCTATCTAATAAGTTCTAAGCATCTATCTCGTGACTAGTCAAGGCGAACTGTCATATATTAAATAGCTATATACTGATATGGAATTAAAACTTTTGATAATTTTTTTGGTTTTTGTTTTTCCATTGATAGCTCACAATCGACCTGAAAGTTGCAACAACACAATGATGCCTGAAAACTCTATTCCTAGCAACTCCAACAATTCGTAAACTAAATCACAGTAGATAATCAAACGTACAGAAGTCAAATATATACAAAGACTTGAATATTAAAATCAGCATGATGAGGTTGTTCATATACTTTTACCTTGTGGGGACGTCCTCTTGGCCTCGTAATCTTCTCATGGCACAATCCATAACTCTTTGAACACCCCCAATAACAGCCATATTACGAGCCCAATCCAAACGCCCTCCTCCAATAAGAACTGGCAGCATAGGCACCTGTACATACAACAATTAAAAAAAAAAGTCAAACTTACGATAGCCTTATTACACGATTCGAAAATACTCATGGAATCGTAAAGACTACATATTAATCTGATTTAAAGGGGCACACACACACAAGGTACGGAAAACTTTACCAGCGGATTACAACTAACGCGCTTTGCAGCAATAGTAGCTAATCTGTAAGGTAACTCATTGTCTGGACCAATAGCATAAGGTATGCCACCAGATACGAACGCAACACATGCGGATGAGAAGGCGTCATTCACAAGCCAATCCTTGAATAGTCTCTCAAATTCTTTGTAATTACTTTTTAAAGTTGCTAGTGGGTTCTTCTGGTTACCCAGAACCAAAACACTTTGTTTTTCTTTCCCCATAATTAGTTCTTCTGCTATGAAATAAAAAATGGAATCAGTAGGTAAACGGCAATTTTTGTTTTTGCTATTATATACCTATTATCAACCCAAAGAGGCGCTTATGGTTGATGTACGTTTTGTACATTATGCTATATCCTAACCTTTTGAATACATGCTTAAAGACTTTGTTTAGCAAAACAACAAAACCCTAGCTAATTCTTTTCAGCAAAACCCTTGCCGTTAATTGTACTGTCAAAATGGTTACCATATGTCAAACGCGATGAACTTTAATGTTGATGTCACTTGTCCCATGCTCATGCTTTGTAGAAAGAAATAAAAAAGAATTGAACTCTTATTTGTAACTAGCTCACAAATTGTATTACTATTGGCATTGCTTTATTCTTGCAAAACGTTGATAACCAGTGCGACGCTCAGTGGCGGAGCTAGAAAAAAATTTGTGGGAGGGCCGAAACAAATTTTTTTCCGGAAATACATTAGATGGGAGGGCCGAGGTGAAACAACAAAATTTTTAACACATGAAATCACGAAAATTACACTAATGGGCTTAGGTCTATGGGGGTCATGACCCTTTCCGGTCCTCACTAAGCTCCGCCCCTGGCGGCTCTAACCTTGTGTAGCTTCATTAATTCCCAATATTTAGATAAACGGGTTATATGGGTCGCCAATTTATATTATATTACATAGCAGACTACACTACCCAACCCCAACTAGTGAAATAGATATAACCTTGCAATTCAATTATTCAAACAAGCATTGAATTACCTGGAATGGGACTTTAATCGTAAAGGAGATAATCAGGACTGATTTTAGTGGGGTTGTGTGGGTAAAGTATAAAAAGACTATGGGTTAATTAGGTAAAGGGTGTTATAGTATATTTATTAACCCGGCTAAACTTGTAAGTTGTAATCCCAACCAAATACGAGTTCCAAAATCTAATTCCCTATAACATACAAATGATGCCCTTTGGTTTCCATATTGCCACTTTCATCCAAAAAAAAACCTTATATTAGTTAACCAGCATTGACAAGACATGGATCATTCAATTACTATATTAATTTCATTACATCGTTCATTCCACTACATTATTCTTCCTGTTAAGCTATAGTAATCTTTACTACTATTGAACCCATTATACTATATATATAAAACCCAGGCGTGGGTTGGGCAAAAACCCGTTTGGCACAGTAACAGTGACGGAATATAACGGGCAGATATGTGGTTCTCAGTTGTTCATAGTACACAGCGGTACTATCCCACTGTTGGAAGTGGCCCAAGCGTCCACCCTCTATTGGTTGCAACCCAGTTTCCCGTTCCGTTTAAGAATCAAAAACCCGTAAAACAACTGTAGCAATCACTGTTGAGCCCCGTAATACGGGTGTAATGATCCCGTTATTTTCCCTACATGTACTTACAACAAGTTTGTGTGGCTATCACCAATAATCAACGTAACTTTGCTCTACCATTATTTAGAAATTTCCATTCATCAAACCCATATCCAAAACCAACCCACAAAATGACTACCTGTTTGATCGGACTTGATAATGGGAGGATATAAAGCAAACGGGTATTGAAGTTCCAGTGAAAGATCTGATAAACTAAGTAAGTTTTAATTATGATTTTTTTCTTCTTTTATTTTAATAATAAATTTGAACTATTGAATTGGGTTTTTTGTTTTCAGATTTTACCAGCGATTTGGGTTCTTTGAGCGGATACCGATTCATGGATCTGGGGTCTCAATTGCAGTGATACTGTGTTGTTGATGTTCTTGCCTATGATCCATGGTATACACTTCCTCTTTTCCACCTTTCTATTCATTTACAATTAGTGAGCTAAGTTTTTTTTTTGTTACTTGAGGAAGAGTGACAGTGAGATTGAGCGTTAGCAAAAAAAAAGACTACTTTTTTTATTAAAAACTTAGCTGTTGTTTTCTTGCACACCAAATGTTTGAGGAAATGTCTTAAGTAAAAAATTAACTAATTTTGCCAAAAATAACTTACGAATTGTCTTAACTAATTTTTGATGTTAAATTAGCTGAAATGTTACTAACTTACCATGATATTTTTTGTTTTCGGAGTGATATAATGAAATCTATATATGCACATACCTGTGATGCTTTGGTTTCAGGGGAACCAAACCTTAGCAGGTACCATTTCAGCTGTTGTTACCATCTCATTAGGAGTGTTTCCGATTGTTGGTACGTTTTAATTTTTTACCCCATTTTTATAGTTACTATGTCCTTATACAATAAATTGTATATTTACATTTGCATTTACAGTATGTTTTAGGAACCACCCTTTGTTTTTACAGATTCCTGCAGAAGAGAAGTTGAGATACAAGTTCTAATACTTCTGATGAGTGCGCAAACACTCATCATTTTTGGTCAATTCTGAACTGCAAAACATCTGAAAACACGCAAAAACGCATCAAAATGCATAAAATATCCAAGGATCGTGTTTTATGTGTCTCAAATGCAAAATGTTTATAAACAAATGAAAAACGAACAAAGTTTGCATAATTGGCAGTTTCAGTCCCCCAACTTTCAAAGATTGGCAAAACTAGTCCCTGGAATC
>LBNU01015658.1:29227-40619 GCA_014162995.1 Artemisia annua
AAAAATTCATCAATTTTAATATTAGTGATAGCTTCTATTTAATAGGATTTATCTATTTTATTTATTTTCTAATTTTTTTATTAAGCACTGAGTAGTTTTCATATTTTTCCTAGGTTTCTGGTATTAAATAGAGTTTTTGTAAAAATTTTCATAATTTTATCTTTTCATTTGGTAATTTTAGTAATTAATTTTAGTTTATTTAGTTTTAATTAAAAAAATCAAAAATAAAATCATTTAGTGTTTAATTTTAATCTCTAGCATCTTTTTATATTTTTTCTAGCTTTTATTAATTAAATAATATTTTTAGAAAATAGTTTCTTAATTGTTACTGTTCATTTGTTATTATTCTTAATTAATTTAATTTAATTAGCTTTTGATTAATAATTAAGTAAATTAAATTCTAAAATAGTTTATTTATAAGTTTAGGAACTTTTTATAATTTTTTAGGAATCCTGTAATTGTTAAGTAGTTTTATAAAAAGTTTCATAATTATCTAAATTAGTTTAGTATTAGTTTTAATTTAAATTAGTTTAATTAGTAATTAGTAATTAATTAATATTAAATAATTAAAAAGTCAAAAAAATATTTTTCTTTTTCTTAAAATTTTCTTTTGTCATTAGAATTGTAAAAAAGTAATTTTCACATTTGTAGGACTTTATCTGCTCCCGTTTCACTTTTTATTTTGCGCGTAGACGTTATTTTTAATTAAAACGCGCGTTTTTAGTAAACGTTTCTAAGTTCTTCTGCTTTACGTATTTGTTCATATAGCTTTGTCTAGTCAATTTTATTCATATTCTCGTAGTATAATCACTCATAACCCTTTTCCCGTTCAAAATCACTCGATCACAAACACGTTTTCGATACAATTCACGCCTCGTCGGGACATAACGACCCGGGAATATTTCTATACTCTCTGGACTTCATTGCATTGTGTCTTGAACATTCAGGCTTTTATTACGGTTAGCCATTCACAAGTGGTTAGCTCGTGTGATAAAACCTGACCGTTCGGGACCAATCACACATCTCTCAGTTGGTCCCCATTGGGCTATCGAAGGTCATACTTTTTGAGATGTACTGTCGGAGCCTGGGTTTCCCTCCGTACTTGTCACTTTTCCGGTTATTCTATGTCCTTCAGAAGCAAGGACACTGGTTCTCTTTTGCCCGACGCACCGGTAGACTAGTACTACGTTAGTACTGCTGGAGCAGAGTTACTACTGCTAGTATATATATAAAACAGAATGTATATAAATGAAGCAAATATATATACAATTTTATTTCAAATTGAATAAAACTCGAATGTATATAAATGAACCAAATATATATACAATTGTAATGTCGTATATAATCAAATTCTCAACTACCATAAGTTAAAACATGTTGACTCTTCGCCGCCTTAGCTTGCTTTTGCAAGGTTTCACTAGACCAAATGTTTTCGCTTCGTTGGTACTAATTTTAGTCCAGGATTTTTTTCTGACATCTCGTTAGATAGTTGCTTGACCAGTAAATCTTTTTTTGCCGCTCGCGTCTCTCATTATCAAGTTGAGTTTGATGTAACTCAAGTCTTTCATCAGTTTCTTTTCTGCTTCGAGGAAGATTAAAATACCTCTTATATGTAACTCCACTTCCCACTCCTCTTGCATAACCTCCATTTTCCTTACCAAACACAACTGTCATGGCATCAGTGCCATCATCAACATTCAAGGTTCCTTACTTGATCTTTTATTGTACACAGTTAATGCTGCTAGTACACAGTTAATGCTGCTGGTATATAAGCATGATAATAGAATTTGCTGTCAAATTTACAAGTTTATCTGCCAATGATCTAATCTAAGCATCTGGAGATTCTCCGTCTTTGTTTTCCCTTCCTTTGATCCACAATACACTACGCCATTAGTTTTACCTGTGAATAATAATCGTCCATTTCTTCCTCTATCTGCTGACGTAACTCATCCTATAAACAGATGTTACAAACTGTAAGAAACCAAGACACTAATAATGCTGCATAATATAAGATCTGCCAACCATGAGACAGTAAAAATATACATGGGTTGGCTTTGGTGACTGAGATGGAGCATAACCACGCCTCAATTTAATTCCAGTCCCTCGAAAATGAACTGTGCCAGAAAATCCAGATGAGGGAATTTTTAGCCAGGCATCCCATGTATCATCATCACCCGTGAAAATAGCATGTAGCCCCTGCAAGAAACAAGTAACGTGCTTAATGCTAACATAAAAGACGACAAAATTAGATGTCCCAAATATAAGTTTAGCATCAAAAACCAACATACCGGGGCAGACCCTTGCATATTAACTCGGGCAACAAATAATCCAGATGGTTGAAATGTTCTGCAGTGTCAAACCTGGAACGAATAAATGTCAAACACATTACCAAGCAAGCAAATCACTCACATTTGGTACAAATGAAACAGTTTCACAAAAAGCAACCATATTTGAGTTAATTTCCTATATAACAGATGTTATGTTATATCTTTTAATAGATCACTTACGCGATTGCGATAAGCAAACTCCAACTGTTCAGCAACATCCTCCCGGAGTGGAAACCAATCAAGACTCCCTTTACGAGCAAAACAGTGGCCTCTTAGAACACGTCGATTGTCTCCATTCCAATAAACAGGAAAACTATGTCGTCTTAATAAGTCTACCTGCAACGATTACCACCACACGAATTTATAATCAAAAACATGTTTTAGGCTAGTTTTAATTAATCCACGAAAATCAATATAAATAATTTTATATTCGATTACACATTTAAGAAAATATAAATTAAATATGTGTTTGAGCATACCCATGAACAGAGTAGGATAGGTGAGATGAGGGTGATGGTGACTTGATTGTGATGGTGGTGGATGTGGTGGTTATTTCGAACCAAACAACCGAAGCAAACAAACTCACCCATACAGTTCCCTTGTCTTGTGACGGTGATGGCGTGGAGGAGCGATGGTTGGTGGAACGACGGCGAGATAAGGCGGTGAAGTGTGGCGGTGGTGTGAGTCGGTTCTAGAGAGAAGGAGAAGAGATGAATAGAGAGAAGATAGAGATGACTAGTGTTAGTGTTTTGATTTTGGGTGAAAAAGGGGTGGGATCTTAAGCGGGAGATTGAAATTTTGGGGAAAATTAAGGGGCGGGATCTTGAGCGCTATATTAAAATTTTGGATACTTTGGAGATTGAAAGTCTATCAAATGAGCTCAAAATGTTTAATGAGTTGAGCTGAACCTTATATAAGTTGGACTCGAGTTATTGTTGAGTTCTCGAGCTTGTAACTGATATATATATATATTTTAATATGTAAGTGTAGTAAGTGTAAATACTTATTTATGAATGTATCAAGGTTTTTTAGCTGAAGTCGAACCGAATTCAATTCTTAGGTTATATTATATTTCAATTCTTAGCCTATCAAATGAGCTCGAAATGTTTAATGAGTTGAGCTCAACCTTATATAAGTTCGACTCGAGTTGTTGTTGAGTTCCCGAGCTTGTAAGTAATACAAAATATGTTTTTTTTAATATGTAAGTGTACTAAGTGTAAATACTTATTTATGAATGTATCAAAGTTTTTGAGCTGAAGTCGAACCGAATTCAATTTTTAGGTTATATTATATTTCAATTTTAAGATGTGTACGAAAACACAATTTTACAGATAAATCAAGCTTTTCGTGTCAAGCTCAAGCCGAGTTCAAACTTTCTCGATCCCGGATAACATGATCGGGAGGTCCCTGGATATTTGCTTCTTAGTGTATGTGACAAACGGTATACACCTACCAAAGCCGATGCAACATGCATGACCAGTGATAATGGCTAATTCACATGGGTCATGGGTCATGTGCATTAGGTTATCATTGGTCACATTCATTAATGGGTATTTAAAATCATATGGGTCATATGCGTTGGGTTATAGTTGCATAGAGTGTCGTCATGTTACGAGTTACGACACATCCATGACTGTTGACAATTGGTAACTAACATGGGTCATGGGTCATGTGCATTTGGGTTGTAGTGGCTTATAGTGTAATGGAAACCATTAATGACCGATGATAATGGCTAATTCACATGGGTCATGGGTCATGTGCAGTAGGTTTTGTTAACTAAGAGAAAAAACTTGGGCGGATTTCATACTATTGTGACAAGTGTCCCTAGGGGCGTCCCCACCAAGTACATCTTACCATGGTTCTCAGGATCCCGATCCTGATCTTAGGATCTTACGATTTTACGATACTGCAAAGCAAAAACGATCTGGATCTTACATAGGATTTTTGAAAGCTTAAGATCTTAAAGGATCCCGATCTTGACCATAGGATCTTAAGGTTATATTATATTTCAATTTTAAGATGTGTACGAAAACACAATTTTACAGACAAATCGAGAGAAGATAGTGATAGCGTGGAGGAGCAATGGTTGGTGGAATGACGGCGAGATAAGGCGGTGAAGTGTGGCGGTGGTGTGAGTCGGTTCTAGAGAGAATGAGAAGAGATGAATAGAGAGAAGATAGAGATGACTAGTGTTAGTGTTTTGATTTTGGGTGAAAAAGGGGTGGGATCTTGAGCGGGAGATCGAAATTTTGGGGAAAATTAAGGGGCGAGATCTTGAGCGGGATCTTGAGCGCTATATTAAAATTTTGGATACTTTGGAGATTGAAAGTCTATCAAATGAGCTCGAAATGTTTAATGATTTGAGTTGAACCTTATATAAGTTTGACTCGAGTTATTGTTGAGTTCTCGAGCTTGTAAGTGATATTTTTTTAATATGTAAGTGTACTAAGTGTAAATACTTATTTATGAATGTATCAAGGTTTTTTAACTGAAGTCGAACCGAATTCAATTCTTAGGTTATATTATATTTCAATTCTTAGCCTATCAAATGAGCTTGAAATGTTTAATGAGTTGAGCTCAACCTTATATAAGTTCGACTCGAGTTGTTGTTGAGTTCTCGAGCTTGTAAGTAATACAAAATATGTTTTTTTAATATGTAAGTGTACTAAGTGTAAATACTTATTTATGAATGTATCAAAGTTTTTGAGCTGAAGTCGAACCGAATTCAATTTTTAGGTTATATTATATTTCAATTTTAAGATGTGTACGAAAACACAATTTTACAGATAAATCGAGCTTTTCGTGTCAAGCTCAAGCCGAGTTCAAACTTTCTCGATCCCGGATAACATGATCGGGAGGTCCCTGGATATTTGCTTCTTAGTATCTGTGACAAACGGTATACACCTACCAAGCCGGTGCAACATGCATGACCAGTGATAATGGCTAATTCACATGGGTCATGGGTCATGTGCATTAGGTTATCACTGGTCACATTCATTAATGGGTATTTAACATCATATGGGTCATATGCGTTGGGTTATAGTTGCTTAGAGTGTCGTCATGTTACGAGTTACGACACATCCATGACTGTTGACAATTGGTAACTAACATGGGTCATGGGTCATGTGCATTTGGGTTGTAGTGGCTTATAGTGTAATGGAAACCATTAATGACCGATGATAATGGCTAATTCACATGGGTCATGGGTCATGTGCAGTAGGTTTTGTTAACTAAGACAAAAAAACTTGGGCGGATTTCATAGTATTGTGACAAGTGTCCCTAGGGGCGTCCCCACCAAGTACATCTTACCATGGTTCTCAGGATTCCGATCCTGATCTTAGGATCTTACGATTTTACGATACTGCAAACCCAAAACAATCTGGATCTTACATAGGATCTTTGAAAGCTGAAGATCTTAAAGGATCCCGATCTTGACCATAGGATCTTAAGGTTATATTATATTTCAATTTTAAGATGTGTACGAAAACACAATTTTACAGACAAATCGAGCTTTTCGAGTCAAGCTCAAGCCGAGTTCAAACTTTCTCGATCCCGGATAACATGATCGGGAGGTCCCTGGATATTTGCTTCTTAGTGTCTGTGACAAACGGTATACACCTACCAAGCCGGTGCAACATGCATGACTAGTGATAATGGCTAATTCACATGGGTCATGGGTCATGTGCATTAGGTTACCACTGGCCACATTCATTAATGGGTATTTAACAGCTTAGAGTGTCGTCATGTTACGAGTTATGACACATCCATGACTGTTGACAATTGGTAACTAACATGGGTCCTGGGTCATGTGCATTTGGGTTGTAGTGGCTTATAGTGTAATGTAAACCATCAATGACCGATGATAATGGCTAATTCACATGGGTCAAGGGTCATGTGCAGTAGGTTTTGTTAACTAAGACAAAAAACTTGGGCGGATTTCATACTATTGTGACAAGTGTCCCTAGGGGCGTCCCCACCAAGTACATCTTACCATGGTTCTCAGGATCACGATTCTACTTTTCTCGGATAACAAACTAAAAAACTGCAAATTTCTAGATTATTCTTTTGTAGAATTTAAAAAATAACATGTTAATCTTATTAAACATTTCATAACCATTATATAGGACAACATTTTCGATGAAACATACATATAATTTTGTGTCTATGATATATAATAATTAATTTGTAAATTTGTATAATATTACAAAAACTATTAAGACAATGACATTATAGTAGGATCTTACCATATGTACTCTTTGGGCGACTTTTTAAATACAAAATACACTAAAATACAAATGTTTTGTATAATATTACAAAAACTATTAAGACAATGACATTATAGTAGGATCTTACCATATGTACTCTTTGGGCGACTTTTTAAATACAAAATACACTAAAATACAAATGTACCTTTAATACTTTTAGTTTTTAAAATTTTAATGTACTTTTTATACTTTTAGTTTTTATACCTGTAATACTTTTAATCATTTTTAAACCTATAATATATACAAAGCTTATCCAACACACTTCACACGCTTCAACATTATCCTCTTTTTCTATAATATATAAGAGTTATACAACACACTTCATACACTTCAATATAATACTCTCTTTCTCTCTCACATTTATAACACCCTTGGTTACAATTGACCGAGTAAACAGATCTAGGGTTTGATCCTCTCTTTGTCAGTTTTATCTTACATTTGTTAGAAACTTGTTAGTTTATGTATTAGATTTATGTGGTGTTGTTTTTACGAATAATTATAACAAAAGAGATATTAAGGTGTGTTTGGATTAGCTTATTTTGTGTGGTTATCGGCTTATTATGTTTTGGGGAATAAGCTATTTGGTCCCGTATACCCCCTTAGAGCTATTTATTCTTAGGCTTAGGTTGACTATCTGTTATAAGAATTGCGTTGCATTTATAAGGAAGAACATGCTGTGTTGTTTTTGCGAATAATTAGAGCAAAAGAGATATTAAGGTTTGCTTGGATTAGCTTATTTTATCTTAGGCTTAGGTTGACTATCTGGTATAAGAATTATGTTGCATTTGTATTGAGAGAATAAGGAAGAAAAGTGGCGGATGTGTGTGCGAATATTTAGGCTACAACATCCAAGTATCAAAGATGGAAGAAGTATCAACGATGTTGGTTTATTGCATTCCATTCTTTTTTATGATCTAAATGAGTATGGAATTTCAACATACCTTTCCATTCTCAGTTCCCATACAGTTCCTTTTGTTTTTTCAACAATCTAGCAATGCGCCTAATGCATGCCTTTGCTCAAAGGGAGTTGAAACGACAAAAGGAGCTGTAGCGGGAACTGAGAAGGGTTACGTATGTTGGTTTACTGCAAATACTATTTTTTTCTCATGTTTGCACACATGAAAAAGTAATGTCATGACTGCACAATTTCATGCCTGCAAGAAGGGTAAGAAACACTATTTTTTTTCTTCACTGTCAATTGACTACTTTTGCAGTTTTGAAACACTAACCAAGCATACCTTTTTCTCTATAAAAACCAAACACACCAAATAAGCTCCCACAACCCCATTCTACCTACTGAAACAATGAGTTCCAAGAACAAAGGTTGTTTCAAACACACCCTGAATTGCAACATTATCTTTTATTTCATTTACACTATATATATTTTTTTAATTTTAATATATTTTTTATTTTTTTGCAGAAATCATTAACATTGACAGCAGTGACTCAAGTGACTCAAGTTCATTTCACATATCAAGCAATTCTGAAGGTCCTCCAAATACATGGGCAGACTACTTTCCAAAGGGATATTCTGGATCAGGCACAAAAAAGGAAGATGATAGGAAGGTTAAAACTCCAAAAAAGACTGCCCAAAGTTTGTTCAAAAGGGAAGGGTAGAAAGAAAATGTATTAGTTGAGTTAGGAAGTAATTTGAATAAACCTTGTAATCCTTTTGTACTACTTTATTTGACTTTATGAATAAACATGTTGTAATCCTTTTAGATTAGTAGATTTTTAGAATGTGTACCTTTTATTTCCAGTATTTTGTAATTTTTCATTTCAAGTTTTAATGGAAAATGTTTAATTTTAATTCCCGTACTTTGTCATTGCTCAATTTTCTCATTAATTGTTACAATATTTTGATTGTTTTGTTCATTAAAAAGAACTTGGGATATATTTTGTATTATGTTAATCAAAAGTTTCTGATGCTAAGAAAACATTACTGCAGGCGGGTTTGTACTGCTAGATATGATAGTGCAGGGGTGGATTGGTAACATTTACACTCAACGGTTTAAATCCCCAATTAATTCGATAATTCAGTTTCACGCACACATAATTTCTCTTTGTAGAAGCCAAGATTCACGTTCCGGAGGTCGCGTTTGATCGAAATATGTAATAACCATGGTTATTTCTAGAGAGAGAAAGTAGAGAGAGAAAGGTGAAGAACTAGGTGTTTTATTAAAATGAAATGAAGTGAAACTATACACACTATTTCCCACACCCCTCATGGAGAGTCATGAGGGGTATTTATAGGCTCATTACATCACATGTTTGCCTAATGTACTTAAGTAGTCCCTAATGTTACTACTTGTTACATATCTAGTCCATTTCTTTTGTGTGACGATATCTTTTATAAAATAGCAAGTCTAACAATCTCCCTCCAAGATATCGTCAAACATGAATGGTTACAATGAGACCTATAAATACATTAACAATATAAAACTACAACAATAGTAAACTATGTTGATGATGTTGAAGCGCAGAGTCTCTGTAGTCTAGATATTGAGGCATACTTGAAGTTCTCTCTTCCGACGATCTCGGCGTTCGATCTTTGACACTGACGGCAAAGGTCTTTGTAGCTCTGAACTTCAACTGTAATGGTCTAGTTAGGTTATTACTCCCTCCTAACTAGTGAGCCTTTTTCATTCTTCTGCTCCCTCCTGAACTGACAACTCTCTTCTCATCTCGCAGCGGATAAGGTAGATACTAATGAGTTTGCACCATGGTTGTCGTTTTGGGAGCATCATAGCATAACTCACATAGTATTGCACAGAAGGTTGGTAATACGCTCCGATGAACACATACACATACTTGGTACATAAAGCACAATTCCCTCGATCCACCCATGTACTGAAGACGAAACACTACTTCTTATGGCATGTTCTTCTCCCTCCTGATGGTTGCGAGTTATCGGAATCATCATAATCTTTTGTACATGCCATAATTACCCGTACTTTACAATTCTGATGCAATATAGATAGACCATGAAAGCATAATTTGTGAGAATATGCTGATAGGATATGACTCTCTTATTTCTACAATCTCTTTTCTTCTCTTCAACCTTTAAGCGACCGCTTCAAATTCCAACGAGCTAGTAAATGACCACTGTATGGAGAAACAACCCAATATAGCCAATTTGAGAATGAAGTAAACATCCCTTAGATATGTTACTTAATCTTGTACGATAGTGTGACTAAGAACGGTGTTGAGAGTTCGTGCACCATCGAATCTCTGAGTACTCTATACTCTTCAACCAACCAACCATCAAGTATAAGACGTACATCACCTCTTGATTATCCACATCTTTGTGTGACACTGAGCACTGCAACGTAACTCCTTTAAGTGATAGTTAACTAGGTCTTCGTCCATCCACCCCTTGACCTATGAAAGCTAGATAAACCAAGTCTTCGTCACCGTTAACATATGCCCAAACAAGTATCTTCGAAAGTCATGCATCCATCCACCCCTAGACTTTGAGATAAATAAGTACACATGCCCTTGAAATGAACTTTAAACTAAAATAAGTGATATCGTGCAAAAATTCCGTAGTCACAAAAAACCGATACTAGCCGTTGTCATTTGAGTGTGAATCTTGTTTAGGATCGTTTAAGCAATTCGTGGTGTGGTTTGAGGTGGTTTGAGATATATTGGTGTTGATGATAATGAAACAAGGAAATGAATCATGATCTATAAGATTAATTTACCAATAATCTCATGTGTTTAGTTAAGGTGGAAGTTAGGGTTTAGGGTATATAGACATTAGGTTATTCGATGAGGTTAGGGTTTTGGTTTATGTATTAATCTTTTGATATTTCCTTACTCAAAATCCCATCTCGTTACTCGATATCCTAAGTCAATTTCGGCAGAGTTTCGTTTAGATTAGTGATGAGACGAAAAGTGTTACGCTTTTAAGGGGTCATTTAAGCCTTAATTCGTATAAATGTGATCAAATATTGCCCTAAATCGTTCCTTTTGTCATTTTAGGTACTTTTGAGAAGAATTCTGGAAAACATGCATATTTGGACATTTTTGGAGCATAAAAGTGAAGAAAACGACAAAGTCTCAAAAGAAGCAGAAATTACAACCTAACGGCGTCAGAGTCACAAGGTGACGCCGTCAGCAAGCCTTGACAAAAGAGTGGAAACCAATTATCAAATGACGGGCCAGAAAGATTTTTGAGATTAACACCTGACTCCGTCAGGTGTTAGAAGATGTAGGCCGTCAGGTTATGATTTAAAGAGTGACGGCCCAGAGAGGAATAGAGAGTGACGGCGTCAGAAGTGGATCTAGGCCATCCGAGAAACCTAATGGGGGCGAGCTAACGGCGTCAGCCTCTATAACCTGACGCCGTCAGAATGTAAAATCTATATATAGTTTTCTATTTTTCATTCATTAAGTGTGGAACTTTGTGGAGAACTTTTGGCACCAAACCCTAGACGAATTTTCTGTACTTTTTAGGGTTTCCAACCCTTGGAACCCTCATGCTTAATTAAAGATAAGTCTTCACTTCAATTCAATCAATATGTCTATGTGTTGGTTGATTATCTCTTTTGCTTGTCTTTCAATTAACATGCTTAGCTAAATTCCTCTTGTGTTTGCTTAGATCTAATGAAATCTAACTATTAATTATTGGTTAATTGATGTGTTGTTGTTTGTTGGGATGATTGTTCCATCAATGTTAGGCTCAAGAAAACTGGCCAACCTCCTTTATGGTAACGTGCTTGAACGTCTTGGGAAACATGTAGCCAAGGCATACTAGGCTATTAAGGTAGTATTTAACGCATGAGCCACTGTTTACAA
>LBNU01015660.1:2710-18332 GCA_014162995.1 Artemisia annua
TCATTTTTATTATATATTTATCCTATTTTATTTAACTTGTTTTATTTATTATGTATGGATGAATCGGTGCTTTATGTTTCTTTAGTGATTCTCAAGTAAAACACGTAAAGGTGAAACTTGGCATTTTGGACTATTACGGAGCAAAAAGGAAGTGTTGGGTATTATAGATTTGATGTACAAACAACAAGAAACCATGAACATGAAGGGCTTGACGTACAAGAAGGGAAATACAAAAAGGATGGAGGATTTTGGAAACTAGAGACTATTTATTTCTAATTATATTTTAATTATCTTTTCTTTCTTGTAAACCCTAATCCTCTAGTATATAAAGAGGACATGGGTCATTAGTTTAGTTGTACGTACAAGATGTAAACACCAAAGGTGTGTGTGTGTGGGAACCTAGGCGTAGGGATTTGGGAAAATGCCTAGGGTTTAGTTAGAGTTAGTTGTTTGTTAGCCTCAAGAATCATAGATTCCTGTTACGATTCTTTGATGTAACTGTATTATCTTGATCAAATAATATTGGGGCTATGGAGAATGTTTAGTAAAACCTTGTTTCTGATATTGTTCTTATTCCGCTATGTTATTTATCTTATGAACATTATCATTCCTAGATATAAATAATATTAGACCTAGTCTAAAAGCTACAACGATCTTCTTAATTGGTATCAGAGCAAGGTTGCTCGTGATATCTAGGATTTATCAAGGTTTTGTCGAAAAGAAGCAGCTGTGTAAAAGGGTTTTGAGGTAACACGTTATTATGAAATTGAAAATTTTTCCTCGTACTGGTTATTTAATGAAGGTCGGTAATTAATTCAAGATAGTGGGTAACGTAGTATATGGTATTAATTTATGAATGATTTATTCATTGAAGATTTAACCTCGTACTGCATATTATCCTTTTTGTCGGCATAAATTGTTTGTAATGAATCGGTGCTCCACATTAATTGTGTGTTGGTGGCCTTCAAGGGTTATTAGATTCATGGATTGGTTGATTTAATTGTTGAATGGTTATCTCGTATCGTACTGACTCTATCGTACTTCACCTGAATCAAGGGTTCGTTATCTTGTTTATTCAATTCAAGTTTTGATTGGTCGAAATTCTTATTGGGTTGGTGACGCTATTATTTTATGTTATCATTCGAATGGGATTTAAATATCAATAGTGGGTCAGTCCTTTGGTAAAAGTAAGATTGTTAACATCGTACTCATTATTTGATGAGTGTCGTTATATGGAAGAATAAATTCACAAAGTACTTGTAATGCTGATGTCATGGGTTGAATCGTTGTTGATATTGAATTTATTATACCAGCATGTGAGGGAATATTTTTCTTATGAAGACGTACTGCGATGCTTCAACATAATGCTCTCAAAGTACTGCTGTTCTCTCTAAGGTACTGCTATGTCCAAGCTGCTGCTCGTATATGACTAAAGTACTGTTACTTTGTGAAAGTACTGCTCCATTGTCACTCAAAGTACTGCTGCTCAAATGAAAGTACTGCTGCGTGAAAATTAAGGTACTGCTCGCTAGTTTAATGTACTGCTACAAGGTGCTGCAACTGATATTGACTGATTTATCATGCGTAGAGTTATGTTGTTTAATATTTGATCATGCGTGGAGCGGTGGTGTTTAAAAAAGGTACTGATAATGAAGGTACTGCTCGATTGAAAGTAGTGTTCTTCAAAGTAGTGCTCCATTGCTACAAAGTACTAATGTTCATTCAAAGTACTGTTGCGACAAGAAAAGAGTTTTATGGTTCAATATATATGCATGATTTACAAGCAGTAAGGGGAAGTATCTATGAGTTTGATTGGTTTTGGATTACACACATAGAATGATTATTTGGTTCACATACACAGGAAGAAGTTTTTGTTCTTAAAGGTTTTTAAAAGGCTCGTATTTGGTTCTTATTGGATTAATTGATTACGAAGAAGGTTGAATATCATTTATTTGATGTTGTAGTTGAGTATCACAGGTTTGTGTTCTTATCATATCTTATAGCAAGAGGTACTTGTTTGTGCGTTAAAAATTGATAAAGATTTGATGAATCTAGCAATGTGTGATTTTTCTTATGATGCTCTATGCACACATTGGCTATCACTTGAAGGAGTTACGTTATTTTGCTCAGTGTCTCATATATAGTTGAGGATTTGTCAACAGGCTGCGGTCTACCTATACTTTTGGTGGAAGTATAAGTTTGGCATCACGTGGCTAGTACAAGACATAAGACACAAGTTTGGGTTGTTCTACTTCTTCATCAAGTTCGTTATATTTGGTTTTCTTCATCAGTGATCATTACAAGGAGTCTACAGAATTGAATATTCAAGAGATGGTAAACATATTGGTTTCAAGGGAAGCTTATTGATTAAATGTTCAACCATCTACATGAACCACTCAAGAGGAAGTTTTGTCTACGTTCTCTATTTGTTGATAACAAAAAGGGGAAGAGATGTTGTCGTGGCATAGCTTAAAGGAAAGACAAGATTGTTTCATTCATGGTGAGATTTGATTATCTCAATTTCTCTACTTCGTCTAGGGAAGTTCGTACAAGATTCGTGGTTGTTTTGTTACCATCAAATAGGGGAAGATTATTGGGTATTATAGATTTGATGATACAGAACAAGAAGAATGAAACATGAAGGGCTTGAAGTGACAAGAAGGGAAACTACAAAAAGATGGAGGATTTGGAAGATTCTAGAAGAATATTTAGTTTCCTAATTATATTATAATTATCTTTCTCGTAAACCCTAATCCTCTCGTATATAAAGAGGACATGGGTCATTAGTTTTGTACGTACAAAATGTAAACACCAAAGCTGTGTGTGTGGGAACCTAGGCGTAGGGATTTGGGAAAACGCCTAGGGTTTAGTTAGAGTTAGTTGTTTGTTAGCCTCAAGAATCATAGATTCCTGTTACGATTCTTTGATGTAACTGTATTATCTTGATCAAATAATATTGGGGCTATGGAGAATGTTTAGTAAAATCTTGTTTATGATAATGTTCTTATTCCGCTAAGTTATTTATCTTATGAACATTATCATTCCTAGATATAAATAATATTAGACCTAGTCTAAGAGCTACAACGATCTTCTCAACAAGATGTCAAAAGTCTACTGAAACTCAGAAGATGCGCCGTATCTCACTCAACAGATACGCCACAATATCATACTTAGATGAATTCGAAGACCATTGCCTGACTTTGAAGAATGCGCCGCATGGAATTCTACCATGCGCCGCATATGAAACTTTGGTCAAAGAAGAAGATCAAGCTCGATCTACTCCAGATACGCCGCATTATACAATTGAAATACGGCGTATCACTATCAAGACTTCACCAGAAACAATCCAAGACAGCTTAAGCACATGTGCCATATAAAGATTAAAGTTACACCGCATCTAAAGGCGGTGTACGAATATTCCAGAATATAATAAGCTTGGACCCCACGCGAAGTTAAGTCAATGTGTCGCATCTTACCACTACATGCGCTGCATCAAACCCTCAGACAGAAACTATAAATACCCCAAGACCTAGACGAATTTTGTGTGCACCATAACCCTAAGGAGACGAATTCAGACAAACAAACAACACAAGACACACCCCAAATGAAGATCTTAGAGCTGTAAAAAGTCCTGCACGTATTTAATTCAGTAAGTAGTTTTGTTTTATTGTAATAGTAAGCTTTAATTCATCAGGATTGATGGCCGATAGTTTGTAAGTACGCAATAATCAAATGCCCGCCTTAAAATTGCTTTCCCATCGATTAAAGTTTATATGTTTGATGTCTTTGGTTCACTTATATTAGTGCATTGATTACCTCTGTGTCTAGCTGAGCACTGCTGAGCCGCCATACTCCTTCCTCGCCTACTTACTCCGATGTCTTTGGATGAGTAGGATATTCATAAGTAATCATTAAGGGTTTACTCGCCGATATAATAGCCAACGAGTACGAATTAATTTTATACTCTTCATATAAAACTAGCAATAAAACAAGTGACAAGCTATCTTAATTATCAGGACAGGTCTTCTTATTGTCTCTACTATCTATCTGTGTACGTGTATGCTATTCGCTAATTTGTTCTCATTAGTATTTACTGTTTAATTAGATAACCAAACTGTGACAGTCTCTCAGGTTGAACCCCCTATCATTAGATTAGACTGTAAAACTAACTTAGATATTAAAATACTGATTAGGATAATTAGATAGTACGTTCTACTCTTAGTGATCGACACTCTGCTTACCATTATATGCAAACTGACTGGGTACACTGCTCGTTAAGTGTGTGTGTTATTAATAAGTCGGCTAAATATAAATGTAAAATTTGAGTAGGCATTATTACTGCTAAACCGCAATGACACATCACGCGCATCAAAAACACATTTTGTTAACACATTGAGAGTTTTGCAATTTTGAAATACTCCCCCTTCACATGTGCTCATAAGTTTTTACGATTAATTTGCACATGTTGGGTGGAGTTTGCACTTTTCGAATTGATCGACTTTCAGTTTACTTGACCGATTCGAGACACGCTTACATCACTAGTTAGGCTAGCTTGAAATTATTACCCGGTCTGGTCAAGTTCACAGAAAGTTTCTCGAATAGGTACTTTTCTACTTGGACAAATCCTTTTCGAGACACGTTTACGTCACTAGTTAAAGAGATACATTATTAGCTTTTAGGTGACAACTAGCTCTAATAACTAACTTGAAGTTATTACCCGTCGAGGATAAGTCTTTTCGATTACTAACATTTTATTCGTCAATTCTTGGGTTAGTTCTGAGTCGAGTTCCTTTGAGATTCAGCCACAATATGTAAACATCTTTGATTACATTTAATAACGTCTTCTCCCCCTCAAAAATAGCATATTGTGATATTTTTTATATCAACTGATTAGTAGAAAGAGCTTTTGGAGAGATAGACGGATTTGTATTTGCATGAAATCGAAATATTTTTCATATGATCTTTATACTCCTCCTTAAAGAAAGCATATTTTTAAACATAGAGTTTAAAATCAATTTTAAGGGTTTGGAGGGAGTTTTCTTTTTGAAATGCGAGTTATGTACTGAAATCTATACAAGTCATTTTGAGAAAACGAGTTTTTGCTTGAAATCTTTTCGTTTGTTTATACTCGAACTTTTTGAAAATGATTTCGTTTTTGAAAGTTCGAGTCCAGATCTGAAATAATCAGAAGTCATCATTGAATTCCGGGTTTCGTACTGAAGTATACGAAAGCCATTTTTTAAGAAATACTTTAGAAACGACATGTTTTAGAAAACATTTTAAGGAACTCCCGCTCAAGCATCTGTACATGTCCGTATCATTGTTGAAATATATTTCTAGATACGTACAGAATATCGATTATACGAGAGACATGTCGTTAGAAGAATATTTTTGGATTTTTTGTTTTTATATTGTTTTTGTATTTTTGAAAATTTTCTATTTTTGCATTTTGTTTTTGTTTGTTTTTCAAATTTTGTATTTTGTTTTTCAAAAATATTTATAGAAAATAATGAAAGAAAGAAAAATTAAGTTTGAACAAGTAAAAGTGGAGATAAAATTGGAATAAGATAAGGATTACTACATGCGATGTTGGCATAAAATTCTTCTTTTCCACATTGGGTGTTTGAACTCTCATCACTTTCACATGTACCTGCATCTAGAGAAGATGAATTTGCACAAATAACAGTGTTAGAAGTACATGTTTTCTCACATTGAGGGCGTTCACTATCAACGGTTGTAGTGGTTTCTACTTCCTTATCTTGATGATTTTCACTATTATTTGTTTTTGTGCAACTATCAAAAATCTTCCCTGTGGGAATCCACCTAAGGTAAGATCTACACGTAGTTTTCTTATCAGATGCAGCGGAAGTCTCAGTCTTGGAAAAACTACATTCTGTAGATATCCACCTATTAGGTTTCTTATCCTTTTGCTTCTTATCAACGGGTTTGTTTTGATTTGGAGTCTTATTGGATGGAACCCTAGTACATGAATTTTCTTTCGCACAACTACTCTTAGATGCAAGCCGATCCCTAGTCTTTTGTTGATTGTTCCTAGGTAATGGTTTACTACTAACAGCAGTGCTTTGGAATCTTGTAGAATTCATAACACTAGGTTTTGTACCTAAAATTCTGTCTTTTCGATGTTGTGCCTTTTTCCTATCTTCTTCTAGATAGTGATTTTAGGCTATGTCGTTAGAACCAACAGATTCTTTAACAATTTTTGTGGTCACATTCGGTGTACTATTCCTAGAAGGGCCAGAAGTATGCACATTTGCATTTTCAACAATCTTTTCAAAATCTTTTTGCTTGGGAAAAGGTTGTGGAGTGACTGGTTTTGTCAAATCCTTTTTCCCATCGACTTTTGGAGCAAACCGGGAAATTGACATTTTTGGTTTTTCAACCATTTTTGAAGCATTTGGTTTCTCTGAAGTCGATGGTTTTGCAAACTTAGTATCCACACCCTTCCCTTTTAGACTTTCCAGCTGAGCCCTCAAAAGATCATTTTGCTCTTTCATGTTCTTGAAGGCATGCTCATACGACAGTTTGTCCTACTTGCATTCTTTGTTTTTCCGATCAAGTTGTTTAAAATATGACACATTTTCCTTTTCAAGTTTAATAAGAGCATTTTCATATTTTGAAGCAATTTCAGAGGTCTCAGCTCGCAGTCTTTCATCGTCTTCAACAGAATATGTTTTTAAAATAATGGACATAATATCAGTAGACATAACTGCTTCGAAGAGAGAATCATTTAGCTTTTCCAAAACATTTATTTTCTCAAAAGATTCATTTGCCTTCTTTATCAGGGATTTGTGGTCCTTAACAAAGTCAGTTGTTTCTTTCAAAAACATTTGTTCAAAATGAATTACTCTAGCATTAGTGGCGTTGATTTGTTAATTTTTCAGCTGTAAATGAACCGTGGAATTCCAATTAATCTCATTTAGTTTTGTTTTCGATTCTAAAGTTGATTGAAGTTGCCCAATCCTGGTTTTGAGATCATCCAGATATCCTCTAGCAGCACTTGTGTTAAAAATGTTGCTTGAAGACATCTGTTCTATTTTAGAAAGTGCTTTGGAAGCAACTGCGGGTTTAGAAACTTGTTTTGAAATTCCTTGGATTTTGGAAAGTTCATATTCCTGTTTGTGTGGAACAAAAGTAATGCCAGAGAGTTTGTTCAGCTTGTTGTAATCAATTGGTTTCAAATCTGGATTCTTTTGTTTCATTTTAGTTATGCTCTCATCGACCAGTTCCATCGTTTCCACATAATCACCACGAACAATCACGAACAATGGGAGGATCATGTTTGGTATAAATAACATTACCATTGTACAAAACATTCTGTTCTTGCTGAGCTTTCTTGAGATTACAAGGAGTTTTGTTACCTAGAGCCATTTTGTTTTTTGTATGGTAAATCGGATCAGTTTGATTGGTAATCATGTGAATTGTTTGACTCGAATAACCCGTTTTAACCAACAAATTTTCTAGTTTTTCTATCATATGTTGTGACTCTATGATTTCTTCCAAAAGTTTATCTTTTTCTTTGCAAAGTCCTTTTTCAACTCATCCCTTTATTTTTCAAGATTAGTATAAGCTGATTTTCGTTTTGAAAGCTGGTTTGTTGAATCAGAAATTTCTTGTTTTAAAGAGTGAATGGTTTTTGTTGAACTAATTTGAAAAGAATCAAATTTGTTTTGCAATTCCCTGTCTTTAACAAGTAACTTTTTATAAACGATTTCAAATTCAAACTCACGTTTTAATCACTTTGAAAGCTTTTTTCATTTTCCTTGTATCTCTCAAGCTCAGTGGTCAATTTCTCATTCGCGGTCTTAATTTCGCGATTGACCTTTTTTACTTTCTCTATTTCAATACTACAATTCTTCATCAATGATTCAAATAAGGCATGTGTTTCCTCATCATTCGNTTCTTGGAATTGTGGATATTGTTGTTGTTGAATAAGTTGATGTTGTTGTAGGTAGAATAGTTGTTGTGGGATTAAACAGTTTGTTGTTGTGGAAGGTATTGTTGTTGCATGTAATTGTGAGAGGAAGATGATGATGGTTGTTGTTGTGTGTTCACTGGTAGAGGTGTTGGTGTTTGAGCAATGAGTGCGAGACGATCATGTTTCTTAGCTAGTAATTCAGCTCTAACTTCATTTACCTCAGCATGATTCTGCTTCAAGAAGTCGTACAATTGATCATAAGTAACTTCATGCATGTTTTTTGTCTGATAAACGATAGTGACGTATCTTCCCCATTCCGGTTGTAACTGATTCAGAAAGTTGGTGTTATTAGCAATATTCGTCTGTCAGAGATTGTGTCTAGATAAGTCATTCATAATCTTACTGAACCTGAGATAATACGACTCTATGGATTCACCAGGCAAGACCTTACTCGATATTCCAAGCTCCTTACTCGAAATTAGCTTGCCTTACTCGATAAAACTCATACCAAACTCGGAAAAGAACGTAAGATCAGCCCAAAAAACACGATTTTACACAAAAAAACAACTATCTAAAATAACCTAAAGTTATCCCGAGGCTCTTGATACCACTTGTAGGACCATAGAACAACTTAAAACACTAATCTTTGGTAACTTGTATGTTGTGTATTTTACAGAGAGAAAGTAGAGAGAGAAAGAGAATACATTTCATTCATAAAACACACACATTACACATTCAAGCACACTTCTCAAATGAGTACGTTTGTGCCTTTTATCCTTCCATAAAAATGAAGGATGGGCTTTGTATGGGCTTGGGCTTGGAGTTGTTTTACATAACTTATTACAAGGCTTTTTATAATAACTCTTAAACCTATTAGATTAACAAGTCCAACGCCCAATATTAATTCGTATAACTATTTCTAACACACGACATACTATATTACAAATATGAGAATGACCATCACTTTTCTATAATTTTTAAATGCTAACAAAGGCCCTAGGATATCGAGTACCAAACCCTTACCCTTAACGACTTTTCTTTATTGGCTAACATCAACATGTGCTGGATCTTTTGTACCTTTGTCAATGCATTGACATTGAAATCTCTACCAATAGCAATACTGTAAGTTTTAGATGTAGGTTTCAGAATCGAACAACAGAACTTCCTTTATTCTTCATCAAATGGGAAATCGGATGACTATGCAGGCTGACACACACTTGAAGCTTTTAGGGTTTAGTTTGTGAGGATGTGTAAGGAAGATGGTATGCAAGGATTATTTATATTGACATAGATGATATCAAGCATTAAACATTCCAGATATCAATATTCTTTATTAATGGCTTACAATAAATATATGCTAGTCTTAATTTCGTGACCCTTTTAATAGATGTGATAAAGCAACTTAAACAATCAATTTATGGTAATAACCTTTGTAAAAAAAACAGTGGTTAAATCTCTTTACAAATTTAGACATAAGTGAAACAATGAAAATGCACAATACAATCAATGGCATGCTTCCGTCTTAAAATGGAAATAGAAACGTATTTTGACGATAAGAACTGGCCGGGAAATGTGTTTTCTATGATACAAATTTCAGAGTTGTGTTGGACGAATTGAGTTTTCATTTATTATTTACTCTACAAGTACCTCTCCCTCTTGAAAATATTTATTATGTCCATTTGATGGTGGCTTGAAATAGGAAGCCACTAAGTACCAAACTACGTACAATCCATTGTGTTTAATATCTTGGCTTTATAAGTTAAAATTATAAATTGTTCGGATTTCACAGGTTCCATATGTTTCAGGATCGAATTATACACAAGATTAACAATAATAGATTCTGATAAATATCACAACATAACAACGATTATGTTGTATGTATTGAGTGATCATATTGCATGATTACAACTGATAACTTGTCATTACAGAAACAAAGAAGATTGGGTTTGAACCCTTTAATAATTCTCATATATTAAACTGGAAGGGTTAACTATTTGATTACAATGTTTCACCTATATATACTAAATGAACCATCGTGACTTTTCCCTTGAGTCACAACTTTCCATAAATAACTAACTATAACCGAAATTAACTTCCATTTGGTTATTAACTTTATTCTTGACATACCAGACCCCTTAACTTTGCGGTTATAACATTATTGGTCCAACATTCACCCCCTAATGTTATAGACGGCAATCGAGTCTTCTTCACTTGTCTTCATGAGATGAAAAACATAACTTCCTTTATTCTTCATCAAATGGGAAATCGGATGACTATGAAGGCTAACACACACTTGAAGCTTTTAGGGTATAGTTTGTGAGGATGAGTAAGGAAGATGGTGTGCAAGGTTTATTTATATGGACATAGATGATATCAAGCATTAAACATTCCAGATATCAATATTCTTTATTAATGGCTTACAATAAATATATGCTACTCTTAATTTCATGACCCTTGTAACAGATGTGATACAGCAACTTAAACAATCATTTATGGTAATAAACTTTGAAAAAAAACAGTGGTTAAATCTTTTTACAAATTTGGGCATAAGTGAAACAATGAAAATTTACAATACAATCAATGGCATGCTTCCGTCTTAAAATGGAAATAGAAACAAGAACTGGCTGAGAAATGTGTTTCTATGATACAAATTTCAGAGTTGTGTTGGACGAATTGAGTTTTCATTTATCATTTACTCTACAAGTACCTCTCCCTCTTGAAAATATTTAGTATGCCCATTTGATGATGGCTTGCAATAGGTAGCCACTAAGCACCAAACTACGTACAATCCATTGGGTTTAATATCTCGGCTTTATACGTTAAAAGTATAAACGCTATTTACTTTTCTAAATCGTTCCTTTGGACTGAATAACTATAGTTCAAGTAAATTATTTGAAAGTTTGTATTAAACAGTTAAATCAAGAGGAGAAGCCTATTAAAAATTTTGGATGAGGACCTAGACAAAGATCTTGACGTCATTATACGATCCTAGATTTTGGAAGGTACAATCTAGAGTTAGTCTGTTACTATACTCAACTATTGGAGTACTCGTGTTATCAATTCTATTTTATCTAAGTAGGCACTGTGGTATTATGAACAAATTAAGTGAACTACTAATTGCTTTACGCTAATTATTAGACAATGGCTAGCATCGAGACAATATTTTAAAGGTAATGTGTGTTTCAAATGCATTCTTTAACCTGCCAAAATACCTTAATGCTGGCACAAGTAATTATGGTATGAGTCGTAATCTGCGTGTTGCTGTATTGGGTTGAGCAATAAATTTTTTGCTCATTTTTTTTGAGCAAAATTTTTGGTCATATTTCAAAAGAAGTTAAAGTCACTTTAATAGCTTAGATGGCCACCCAATTTGGGGGGAGGTTTTACCCTCCTAGGCAAGGTCTCAAGTTCGAGTCTTGTCTAGGGCGATAGGGGTTTCCTCTCTCGTGTGTAAAGGGAAGGGTGTCATTGCCTTCTGGACTGGACCCAACCTGGTTATGTGGGCTCGCTACGCCTTCTGGGCTAGGGGCCATGTAGCCACATATTGCCGTTCAAATAAAATAATTGTTAGTTGTGGCGGATTCAGAGGCCTGAAATAATCTTATCTATGAAAACAGCCAATCACAAAATCAACCTAAAAGAACAAATTTGATTTGGTTATGTGTGTTAGTCCCAAATGAGAGTCGATATAGAAATTGCAAGTATACTAAAATCTGAATAACTTTATTATCGGTTCTTAAACTTGTAATCGATACATATGTTCATCTATATATAAGTTGCGAATGGTTGCCATGAACCATCGCATCCCTTCGCTGGGTTCATGTACAGAATCGACACACCCTTTCAAATTAGGGCTAGATTCTTTTAACTAACTTAACTACCAAATTTGGTTAATAAGTTTCCTAAATACATTTCTGATCCTTCGAGTAACAAGAAAGCAATAACGAGATTATAACTTTCATTCTCCTCCTTAATCTTGATTGTTGCTTTCACTTAAGTCTTGAACTCCGAGCATCTGTCGCATTGTCACAAACTTCAATCTTGGTAAGGCTTTCGTTAAGATGTTTTTAGAATGTTGTTCCTCATGAGGGGACATATCAAATATATCATTATTGAGGCATGTATTATCGATTGATACCTCGGATACTGCATTGGTGTCGTAAACAGGAGGTGTGTCAGAATCTGTGTCGTACTTAGCCTCCTGAAGATTTGTCATAAAGATGCAGTTCGCGCCGATATCCTTTCTATCTTTCATGTCATCCATAAGAGCCATGTAATCATTTTCCTCACCAGTCAACTGGAATCCTGCCTCTTCCTTTTGCGCTATCATAAATGCTTTATGCAGATACGTTGTATCCTTCTTTTTCGGCCTAGTAGGACAGTTCCTTGCCATATGACCGACACCTTGACAGTTGAAACACTTAACAAAATTTCCCTGATTCACATTCACAATTCCATAATTCCCACCAACTGGAGTGCAATATTTCCAACCTGATTACCCATAGCCTGATTACCAATATTCTGACCCCGCTGATTTCCAACAAACTGACCCATCTGATTCCCTGGATACTGACCAATCCGATTCCCTGCATATTGACCCATCTGATTCTGCATATTCTGATTACGCATGTGAGATCCTGTAGCATATCCTTGCTGATTCCCCATAACTCCAACCATACGGCCTCCGTTACCCATGTTGAAACTCGGCTGAGCTATCTACCTGTTGCGAGTGTTCGATGAAATCCTTTGGTTGTTGTTTGTTGGTGTAGAATAGCGTCCTTGGAATGCCTTTGTCATAAGAGCAAATGCTTGAGTCATAGTAGCAATGGACTCATCATTATCAGTGAATTTAGTTTCTTGGAATTGTGGATATTGTTGTTGAATAAGTTGATGTTGTTGTGGGTAGAATAGTTGTCGTGGGATTAAACAGTTTGTTGTTGTGGAAGGTATTGTTGTTGCATGTAATTGTGAGAGGAAGATGATGATGGTTGTTGTTGTGTGTTCACTGGTAGAGGTGTTGGTGTTTGAGCAATGAGTGCGAGACGATCATGTTTCTTAGCTAGTAATTCGGCTCTAACTTCATTTGCCTCAGCATGATTCTGCTTCAAGAAGTCGTACAATTGATCATAAGTAACTTCATGTATGTTTTTTGTCTGATAAACGATAGTGACGTATCTTCCCCATTCCGGTTGTAACTCATTCAGAAAGTTGGTGTTATTAGCAATATTAGTCTGTGAGAGATTGTGTCTAGATAAGTCATTCATAATCTTACTGAACCTGAGATAATACGACTCTATGGATTCACCACGCAAGACCTTACTCGATATTCCAAGCTCCTTACTCGAAATTAGCTTGCCTTACTCGATAAAACTCATACCAAACTCGGAAAAGAACGTAAGATCAGCCCAAAAAACACGATTTTACACAAAAAAACAACTATCTAAAATAACCTAAAATTATCCCGAGGCTCTTGATACCACTTGTAGGACCATAGAACAACTTAAAACACTAATCTTTGGTAACTTGTACGTTGTGTATTTTAGAGAGAGAAAGTAGAGAGAGAAAGAGAATACATTTCATTCATAAAACACACACATTACACATTTAAGCACACTTCTCAAATGAGGAGGTTTGTGCCTTTTATACTTCCATAAAAAGGAAGTATGGGCTTTGTATGGGCTTGGGCTTGGACTTGTTTTACATAACTTATTACAAGGCTTTTTATAATAACTCTAAACCTATTAGATTAACAAGTCCAACGCCCAATATTAATTCGTATAACTATTTCTAACACACGACACACTATATTACAAATATGAGAATGACCATCACTTTTCTATAATTTTTAAATGCTAACAAAGGCCCAAGGATATCGAGTACCAAACCCTTACCCTTAACGACTTTTCTTTATTGGCTAACATCAACATGTGCTGGATCTTTTGTACCTTTGTCATTGCATTGACATTGAAATCTCTACCAATAGCAATACTGTAAGTTTCAGATGTAGGTTTCAGAATCGAACAACAGAACTTCCTTTATTCTTCATCAAATGGGAAATCGGATGACTATGCAGGCTGACACACACTTGAAAGCTTTTAGGGTTTAGTTTGTGAGGATGAGTAAGGAAGATGGTATGCAAGGATTATTTATATGGACATAGATGATATCAAGCATTAAACATTCCAGATATCAATATTCTTTATTAATGGCTGACAATAAATATATGCTAGTCTTAATTTCGTGACCCTTTTAATAGATGTGATAAAGCAACTTAAACAATCAATTTATGGTAATAACCTTTGTAAAAAAAACAGTGGTTAAATCTCTTTACAAATTTGGACATAAGTGAAACAATGAAAATGCACAATACAATCAATGGCATGCTTCCGTCTTAAAATGGAAATAGAAACGTATTTTGACGATAAGAACTGGCCGGGAAATGTGTTTTCTATGATACAAATTTCAGAGTTGTGTTGGACGAATTGAGTTTTCATTTATCATTTACTCTACAAGTACCTCTCCCTCTCGAAAATATTTATTATGTCCATTTGATGGTGGCTTGAAATAGGTAGCCACTAAGCACCAAACTACGTACAATCCATTGTGTTTAATATCTTGGCTTTATAAGTTAAAATTATAAATTGTTCGGATTTCACAGGTTCCATATGTTTCAGGATCGAATTATACACAAGATTAACATTAATAGATTCTGATAAATATCACAACATAACAACGATTATGTTGTATGTATTGAGTGATCATATTGCATGATTACAACTGATAACTTGTCATTACAGAAACAAAGAAGATTGGGTTTGAACCCTTTAATAATTCTCATATATTAAACTAGAAGGGTTAACTATTTGATTACAATGTTTCACCTATATATACTAAATGAACCATCGTGACTTTTCCCTTGAGTCACAACTTTCCATAAATAACTAACTATAACTAACTATAACCGAAATTAACTTCCATTTGGTTATTAACTTTATTCTTGACAGACCAGACCCCTTAACTTTGCGGTTATAACATTATTGGTCCAACATTCACCCCCTAATGTTATAGACGGTAATCGAGTCTTCTTCACTTGTCTTCATGAGATGAAAAACATAACTTCCTTTATTCTTCATCAAATGGGAAATTGGATGACTATGAAGGCTAACACACACTTGAAGCTTTTAGGGTATAGTTTGTGAGGATGAGTAAGGAAGATGGTGTGCAAGGTTTATTTATATGGACATAGATGATATCAAGCATTAAACATTCCAGATATCAATATTCTTTATTAATGGCTTACAATAAATATATGCTACTCTTAATTTCATGACCCTTGTAACAGATGTGATACAGCAACTTAAACAATCATTTATGGTAATAAACTTTGAAAAAAAACAGTGGTTAAATCTTTTTACAAATTTGGGCATAAGTGAAACAATGAAAATTTACAATACAATCAATGGCATGCTTCCGTCTTAAAATGGAAATAGAAACAAGAACTGGCTGAGAAATGTGTTTCTATGATACAAATTTCAGAGTTGTGTTGGACGAATTGAGTTTTCATTTATCATTTACTCTACAAGTACCTCTCCCTCTTGAAAATATTTAGTATGCCCATTTGATGATGGCTTGCAATAGGTAGCCACTAAGCACCAAACTACGTACAATCCATTGGGTTTAATATCT
>LBNU01015660.1:26892-40293 GCA_014162995.1 Artemisia annua
AACCCAATATCTATATATATCTTCATATTATTAGACATCTATGCGTTCTTATAGCATTATCGGAAAAATCTGTTTTTAGGGAGAATGCACTACTCTCTACATACATAGACGATGTAACAGCAAGGGGTGTATTGGCTAGTGAGCTAATTAAAGAAACAGATTGAAATGAACCCAGAATTGCGTCACAAATGTCTACTTCCTACTGTGAATAATTCAAGGTTGCATTTATTAGTCAACCAGAGGTAATATTACTCATAAGTTTCCTATTAGAACTACTTAATGATTTTTGTTTGATTTATTTATTTCAACAATTTACATCTTGAAATGGCAGCACCAACTATGCCAGAATCCGAACTCTAATCCAGACATCACTAGTATCTTGATGGATCATTCGTGTGGGCCACAAAATGCTGCTCAGGGTCAAGTTCATGTGGCCAATGAGTTTAGTTCCATACGTAGATCAGGTGGTTTGCAACTAGTAACTATCAAAAGGAGGGAATGTCATCCCTCCATTTTATGCAGTATAGATAAAAGATTAATAACAGAAACAATATTAGCAGGCTTGTTTAACTATTAATCTTACGTGTGTAAGCTTACATCATCTAAGCGAATAATGTGAATGAGGTTGATGGTTCTGTGAGCCTTATGAATGTAGAAGCACAAGCAGAACAAATGGCTTTAGGTAAGTAATTTGAGTTTTCTGTTACTCAATTTTTTATTTATTTTATTCTATTTTTTTGAAAGGCAACAATCTATACAAAAACCAATTTCTTACATTACATTTATTAATTCTTTGAAAATAATTTATTATGAAAACAGTTGCATCAACTTCAGGATCAAAGAGACGTGAACACACAGAGTCTCTTTCTTTAACTATGGTCCCTAAGAAGCCTAGAACACCTCGCATTAGAGATTCAAGAGTTTTAGAATATTCTAGACCCTTAAACCCCGCATTCAAAGATGTAAAAACTTTCATTGACTTCAAGATTATATACGGAGGTCTCTGCATTGATAATGAGCTTTCAGAGGACCTCAGATCAAGCTACTATAGGCTATGCTTTCAGAAGAAGCAATGTCTTCATGATGGCGCGCTTACCTGTAGGCCTGTGTCCTAAGTTGGTGGCAGGTATGATTGGTGAGACTTTTAGCATAGCTGCTAAGATCAAGAACACCAAGCTCACTACTGCTAAAGAAGAGCTTGAAACGTGGGATAGTATTTTAAAGGCTTTTGAACTATTGGTTATGAAGGTTAGGTTTTTAAGGGATAGGAAACATCTACTTGCGACTTTCTTATTTGAATCAGAAGCGGAACCAGATTGGAACGTGTTGAAAGCAAGATACCAAAAGTGGAAGAAAAATAATTTTACACTTAAGTTCATTATAAAAGGTAATAATTTTACATTTAAAGCTATGCAAATAAATTTAAGATTCACCACTAAACTTACAAACATAAACCGCATTTCTCTAACATACCTTTTTATCAAAATTTTGACTCAATTGATTTTATAGTGTTTTTTATAACGAATTTAACCAAATGTTGACCGAAATGAAAATTAATTTTATCTTTTATTGCCAATAGGATGAGACATTATTGTTGAAATCTTAGTCAATCAAACATGCTTATTTTATATAACCCTTTAAATGGTCGTTCCTTAATAATAATAATAACAATAATAATAATAATAATAATAATAATAATAATAATAATAATAAATAAAGGAGTGGGGCTCAGATAGTACCGTAGCTCCCCACTAATTTTTTATAAATCCTATAAGTTTCTAATAAAGGGATGTTTATAATAATAACAACAACGACTACAACAACAATAATAACTTTTTTACCGTTCAGAAAGTTTGGTAGCAACGTTAACAATAAATTTTAAAGCTTTAAATGTAATATTTACCAAAGAATTTACCTGTGTGCTGCTTCCTATAATTCTCTTCATTTAATAACTGAAGTATCAAAAGATTAGCACTTTTGACAAGCCCGGCATCGCCTTTGTCTAGTAAAACAACATTTCAACAAAAGCAATAGATTGATTAGAGAATTGAACATTTTCAAAATTAAATTATGCTATCTAAACATAATCGAATAAATTCAAGTGAAAATTTTACATACAAAACCCTTCTATTAGTCAAAAGGAGTCGAGCAAATTACCATAAAGACACATACAAATCGATCTAAATTACCATAAAGACACCTATAAAGATTAAAATATCAACATGAAGAAAATTTTACCTATAACTTAATTGATAGAGTAATTTTATTTTCTCTATGAAAATAATTTTGTGTTGTGTATATGTCAATGAGAATGTAAATATCCGAGGTTACCCTAACCAAACCGTGTTTAATATACAAACTTTATTTTACTTGGCTGATTTAGATGCTTTGGTTGTTGGTTTTAATTGGATTGTACCTTTAGCTTTATAAGTTGTAATGCTTAATATTGTATTTATGAGATGTCTTAGTACACTCGCAAATGCGGGATTTGATGGATAACGAACATTAATAGTTCCCTTAAATAGGGTTCATTAACACGTTTACCTCACGCTCTTATTAAGCACGTTTGAATATCCTACTTATATTATATACCAAAAACCATTATAAATTGACACCTTCATTGCTCACTTCCCACTCACAAATTTTACACAGAAAATAAAAGCCGGCAAAGAACATTGATAAGAAGGTTTTTCAGCTTTCGGTTTCATGGTTATCATTTTTTGTGGTTTTGAATTGAGTGGGTCGGCTCGGTTTGGCAGTTCCACAGATCTTTTTGACACCCCTATCCATAAAGCTTAACTTTATATAAATCAAATAGTCATATTGAACAACGAAAAAACATTGCTCAATAAAATATTTATTATCACAATTATATATTGAAAAACACGTCATTGATTATAGAGTTGAAATATGCAATATGAAATTCTAGACATCCGTAAATATTTAGTTACACAAAACGTAGTAATTTAAAAAAAATGGTTCAGCCGAAATTTTATGATCATCATTGCAAGAGACCTTTTTCTGCAAACTGTATGAAAACATATGATCATCATTTTTATGAAACTTAGATAACAAGGTACAAAAACTAGAAAGCCAGACTGACCTCAAAGAGGGATGACTCTAAAATTTCCGATGCAGTAGCTGGTATGCTGATAATGTGCAGATATTCTGGGCTTCTTAGGGACCATAGGTAAAGAAAGAGACTCTGGATGTTCATGTTTCTTTGATTGAGAAGTTGATGTAAGTGTTTCCATAGCAAGTTATTTTCTAAATATTAACAAATGTAATTAAGGAACATGAGGCAGTGACAGATAGGATTTCATAAATTGGGGATGATTGAGTTGTGATTGGCAGAATTACCGGTGACTGCATTGGAAATTCAAGAGTTCTACAAGGTTCTAGACCCATAAACCTTACATTTTCGTTCCTAGAAGTTAAAAAAAGTTCATAGACTTCCACGTTGCATACAAAGTTTTCTGCATTGATAATGAGTTTGCAGATGAGAGGAGATCAAGCTACTAAAGATTACGTTTTTATACGAAGCAATGTCTTCACGATGGTGTACCCGAAGGCCTGTATACTAATTTAGTGGCAGGTATGGTTGGTCAAACTGTATGCATAATTAAAACTCCATTTCCATATAATTCCCTTGGAAGAAATCAGCCTGTTAGAATTTATACAGGTTGAGCATATACGTACCATTAGATGAGAAACAGATGGTAATGGTATGAGATTAAGTAAAACATCTGTCGGCTGAGTTTTCATTTGTCCCATTTTAGTCATAAATAGATATCCCTGTGTCCTCTTTGGATCACGTACAACCTGCGAATAATAAAATTATATGTTATCTCCCGTCATTATCAATTGATTTGTTTGACATCGTACCAACTGTGAAGTCTGGGGTTAATGTGCTAAAAATATATAAACATATCTATGAATCTTAAACTTTAACTTAACTAAAGTAGTTTGTTTGACAAAAAAAATGTAGAAATTTTGATAGGAAAAACATGCGAAGAAAGATTAAAACAATGATTTCATGTCAACAATTAGGACAGATTCAGATTTGTATTATCAAACCACTTGACCAGTCAACCTTGTTCCATCAGTTTTTTTACTATAACTATTGAACTATTTAAGTAATATTGTTTACACATGAGCATTCTCTTATGTTTGGATACAACCAATTATTTATTTTAAAGTGAAATAGACAGTTTTAGAGTTGTTTATGCCTTCTGCTTATCTGATGTTGATTCTTTCACCTCTTAAATTCTGAATAAGGCATACTTGACAAATACTAAAACACATATTATTGCTTTTTATTTACAGCTAAAACAACATTTGGTCCACCAAATTGATAGATAAGAAATGCATAGAACGATTCAGAATTTAAGAAACAAAAATTACTGATTAAATTGGAATAATTAAACCTTGGGTTTTGAAGACGAACACTTCTTCTTCACGTTGATTGAAGAAATATCATATCTTGTAGGCTTCAACTACTTCCCTTTATGCAAAAACATTTTTTTGTAGCAACGTTAACAATAAATTTTAAAGCTTTAAATGTAATATTTACCAAAGAATTTACGTGTGTGCTGCTTCCTATAATTCTCTTCATTTAATAACTGAAGTATCAAAAGATTAGCACTTTTGACAAGCCCGGCATCGCCTTTGTCAAGTAAAACAACATTTCAACAAAAGCAATCGATTGATTAGAGAATTGAACATTTTCAAAATTAAATTATGCTATCTAAACATAATCGAATAAATTCAAGTGAAAAATTTTACATACAAAACCCTTCTATTAGTCAAAAGGAGTCGAGCAAATTACCATAAAGACACATACAAATCGATCTAAATTACCATAAAGACACCTATAAAGATTAAAATATCAACATGAAGAAAATTTTACCTATAACTTAATTGATAGAATAATTTTATTTTCTCTATGAAAATAATTTTGTGTTGTGTATATGTCAATGAGAATGTAAATATCCGAGGTTACCCTAACCAAACCGTGTTTAATATACAAGCTTTATTTTACTTGGCAGATTTAGATGCTTTGGTTGTTGGTTTTAATTGGATTGTACCTTTAGCTTTATAAGTTGTAATGCTTAATATTGTATTTATGAGATGTCTTAGTACACTCACAAATGCGGGATTTGATGGATAACGAACATTAATAGTTCCCTTAAATAGGGTTCATTAACGCGTTTACCTCACGCTCTTATTAAGCACGTTTGAATATCCTACTTATATTACATACCAAAAACCATTATAAATTGACACCTTCATTGCTCACTTCCCACTCACAAATTTTACACAGAAAATAAAAGCCGACAAAGAACATTGATAAGAAGGTTTTTCAGGTTTCGGTTTCATTTTTTGTGGTTTTGAATTGAGTGGGTCGGCTCGGTTTGGCAGTTCCACAGATCTTTTTGACACCCCTATCCATAAAGCCTAACTTTATATAAATCAAATAGTCATATTGAACAACGAAAAAACATTTCTCAATAAAATATTTATTATCACAATTATATATTGAAAAACACGTCATTGATTATAGAGTTGAAATATGCAATATGAAATTCTAGACATCCGTAAATATTTAGTTACACAAAACGTAGTAATTTAAAAAAAATGGTTCAGCCGAAATTTTATGATCATCATTGCAAGTGACCTTTTTCTGCAAACTGTATGAAAACATATGATCATCATTTTTATGAAACTTAGATAAGAAGGTACAAAAACTAGAAAGCCAGACTGACCTCAAAGAGGGATGACTCTAAAATTTCCGATGCAGTAGCTGGTATGCTGATAATGTGCAGATATTCTGGGCTTCTTAGGGACCATAGGTAAAGAAAGAGACTCTGGATGTTCATGTTTCTTTGATTGAGAAGTTGATGTAAGTGTTTCCATAGCAAGTTATTTTCTAAATATTAACAAATGTAATTAAGGAACATGAGGCAGTGACAGATAGGATTTCATAAATTGGGGATGATTGAGTTGTGATTGGCAGAATTACCGGTGACTGCATTGGAAAATCAAGAGTTCTACAAGGTTCTAGACCCATAAACCTTACATTTTCGTTCCTAGAAGTTAAAAAAAGTTCATAGACTTCCACGTTGCATACAAAGTTTTCTGCATTGATAATGAGTTTGCAGATGAGAGGAGATCAAGCTACTAAAGATTACGTTTTTATACGAAGCAATGTCTTCACGATGGTGTAACCGAAGGCCTGTATACTAATTTAGTGGCAGCTATGGTTGGTCAAACTGTATGCGTAATTAACTCCATTTTCTATATAATTTCCTTGGAAGAAATCAGCCTGTTAGAATTTATACAGGTTGAGCATATACGTACCATTAGATGAGAAACAGATGGTAATGGTATGAGATTAATTAAAACATCTGTCGGCTGAGTTTTCATTTGTCCCATTTTAGTCATAAATATATATCCCTGTGTCCTCTTTGGATCACGTACAACCTGCGAATAATAAAATTATATGTTATCTCCCGTCATTATCAATTGATTTGTTTGACATCGTACCAACACTACAAAAATTGGTTCAATCTTCACGCTTTTTTATTCACACTTTTAAAAAGTGTGTAAAATTTTATTGATTTATTAACACTTAATAATGTATAAAAAATAGGTACATCAATAAGTGTAGAAAAAAAATTGTAAAACAATAAATTTTTCATGTATAAAAAATAAGTTCACACTTTTAATTATGGAGAAATCAAAGAAATGTCCACACTTATATGTGTGGACCCAAATTCTCCACACTTCCTTAAAGTGTGGAGGCCCAAATTCTCCACACTTCCTCAAAGTGTGGGGAATTTGGGTGTTACAAATAACCTCCATACTAAAAAGTGTGAAGAAATCTTATAATTCTTTACACTAAAAAGTGTGAACTTTTTTTTTAAACAACTATAAGTATGAAAAATTTATCGTTTTACAATTTTTTTCACACTTATTAATGTAACCAAATTTTACACACTATTAAGTGTTAATAAATTAGTAAAATTTTACACACTTTTTAGAAGTGTGGAGAAAAAAGTGTGGGGATTCAACTATTTTTTTGTAGTGCAACTGTGAAGTCTGGGGTTAATTGCTAAAAATAAGTACACATATCTATGAATCAATTGATTTGTTTGACAAAAAAATGTAGAAATTTTGATAGGAAAAACATGCGAAGAAAGATTAAAACAATGATTTCATGTCAACAATTAGGACAGATTCAGATTTGTATTATCAAACCACTTGACCAGTCAACCTTGTTCCATCAGTTTTTTTACTATAAATATTGAACTATTTAAGTAATATTGTTTACACATGAGCATTCTCTTAAGTTTGGATACAGGGAATTATTTATTTTAAAGTGAAATAGACAGTTTTAGAGTTGTTTATGCCTACTGCTTATCTGATGTTGATTCTTTCACCTCTTAAATTCTGAATAAGGCATACTTGACAAATACTAAAACACATATTATTGCTTTTTATTTACAGCTAAAACAACATTTGGTCCACCAAATTTATAGATAAGAAATGCATAGAACGATTCAGAATTTAAGAAACAAAAATTACTGATTAAATTGGAATAATTAAACCTTGGGTTTTGAAGGCGAACACTTCTTCTTCACGTTGATTGAAGAAATATCATATCTTGTAGGCTTCAACTTCTTCCCTTTATGCAAAAACTTTAAGAAATTGTATGGATGGATATATACCTGAGTTGAAATTGTAAAAGGTGATAGTGAGATTTGACCCATTTTCATATCACCTTTAGTGAGATGTACAACAGAACTTCCTTTATTCTTCATCAAATGGGAAATCGGATGACTATGAAGGCTGACACACACTTGAAGCTTTTAGGGTTTAGTTTGTGAGGATGAGTAAGGAAGATGGTATGCAAGGATTATTTATATGGACATAGATGATATCAAGCATTAAACATTCCAGATATCAATATTCTTTATTAATGGCTTACAATAAATATATGCTAGTCTTAATTTTGTGACCCTTTTAATAGATGTGATAAAGCAACTTAAACAATCAATTTATGGTAATAACCTTTGTAAAAAAAACAGTGGTTAAATCTCTTTACAAATTTGGGCATAAGTGAAACAATGAAAATGCACAATACAATCAATGGCATGCTTCCGTCTTAAAATGGAAATAGAAACGTATTTTGACGATAAGAACTGGCCGGGAAATGTGTTTTCTATGATACAAATTTCAGAGTTGTGTTGGACGAATTGAGTTTTCATTTATCATTTACTCTACAAGTACCTCTCCCTCTTGAAAATATTTATTATGTCCATTTGATGGTGGCTTGAAATAGGTAGCCACTAAGCACCAAACTACGTACAATCCATTGTGTTTAATATCTTGGCTTTATAAGTTAAAAGTATAAATTGTTCGGATTTCACAGATTCCATATGTTTCAGGATCGAATTATACACAATATTAACAAGAATAGATTCTGATAAATATCACAACATAACAACGATTATGTTGTATGTATTGAGTGATCATATTGCATGATTACAACTGATATCTTGTCATTACAGAAACAAAGAAGATTGGGTTTGAACCTTTTAATAATTCTGCATATATTAAACCGGAAGGGCTAACTATTTGATTACATTGTTTGACCTATATATACTAAATGAACCATCGTGACTTTTCCCAAGAGTCACAACTTTCCATAAGTAACTAACTATAACCGAAATTAACTTCCATTCGGTTAATAACTTTATTCTTGACATACCAGACCCCTTAACTTTGCATTTATAACATTATTGGTCCAACATTCACCCCCTAATTTTATAGACGGCAATCGAGTCTGCTTCACTTGTCTTCATGAGATTATCCCGAAGTGCTTATTCTTTTCCTTTGTTAACTGAAGACTCTCACAGTCTTCTTTCTTGCTTTCTGTCACAGCCCCTCGCCTATCATAATTACTTGTTCCAACAACATCATATTGGTCTTTAACTTTGGCTTCCAAACTGCCTTCATCAACCCTCTCGGTTGGCACCGCTCTTTTTTTTTTGATAAAAGGTCAAATGACCCGGTAAATATATTACTCAAAAAAACGTTTAAGTACAAAGGATACGGGTGAATCCCATATCTCAGCCCGTTACATAGGCGGAAAAGCTTACATATATAACAAGATACCTCCGATTCTCTAAATAAGAAAAGAAACCACTACTCAAATGATACCATTAGACTCCTATGAAAACAAAATTACTTTCTACCAAGACCTTGGAGCATGATACCATACGTGTCATATAAAGCATCCAAATTCCCTGTAAGATCGTAGGCCTGATCCGCATAGTCATCATAGTCATAGTCACCATAATCATCTTCACGATCATGACCACCACCAAATAGGTTCATGGACTCATCAAACGTATTCACAANGAAAACAAAATTACTTTCTACCAAGACCTTGGAGCATGATACCATACGTGTCATATAAAGCATCCAAATTCCCTGTAAGATCGTAGGCCTGATCCGCATAGTCATCATAGTCATAGTCACCATAATCATCTTCACGATCATGACCACCACCAAATAGGTTCATGGACTCATCAAACGTATTCACAACCTCATCTTCATCACTATCTGAAACAACAATCTCTCCCACCTTAGAGAATGGGTTAACCTTCTTAGTAGAAGAAGAAGACCCCAGATAATCAACCTTTTGGATAGGATGACCATCATCATCATAATCAAGAGTAGCTTTCCCACCTTAGAGAATGGGTTAATGAATGACTAACGCCCGTTTAGTCCCTATAGACTTACGACCAAAACAAATTGTCGTTTGGTCAAAGGACCAATCCCTGAAAATAGAAAACCACAGGGACGACCATAGTAAATATTGCAAGTTATGGACGAAAGGTGCTACTGTGTGTAAACCACAAGGACGATTTATGTAATTAACTCTATTTAAAATTTATAGCATCTAACAACTTGCAGCTACAACATGTATTCCAAATAATTGTCTGTAGAAACAAATACACCGCTTAGAAAAATATAATCATTACAATGACTTTTTATAAATTGACAGCTTTATCTTTAGACAATCAACAATTGAACGATTTGTTTATACTTAATTTTTAATTTTAATGAGTAGATTTGTTCAATTTTGTTCTTTTTAAGTGGCAGACAATTAAATTGAGTCATTTGAAAATGATACCAAGACAAATAAAATGAGATAGAATTAGTAGTTAAATGCTTGCAATTACCGTTAATATTGTCAATCGCAAATATTATTTACTTTCGTGGTCACATAAATAGCAAACTTTTATGGATCAAGATTTTATTTTGTGTACTGTAAAGGAGATATAATCAGTATATAACAACAATAAGTTTATTCTCATTCAAAAAGGAAAAAAATAAGTTTATGCATTCATTTATTTATTTCGAGAGTAGCTGCTAGGTTTTTAGTTTTCACCAATTTACGGAGCTTCAGTTAACCACCACACGAAATTAAACCACTTAAAGCCTTCTTATTCGGAAAGGTTGACATGCTCACTTCAGTCGACCGACACAAGTTGTTCTCATCTCGCATTGTAGAGTGTTAAGAGGATGAAGCCACAGAGTTTATTTAGTGGGAATGATCTCTTCAAAATAAGAAAATCAAACCAAACAAATTGGATTAGATATTTTCAGATTGAGCGTTAGGTTCTAAATTTTTTATAAAGTTTTATTTTAACACCCACCAAGCCTAAACGGCTTATACCAGCGGTATCATGTGATGTGAGATGTTCTGCTAGCATAATAACCATTTCTGATCTCATACCAAAACAGGAGCAATACCACTGCAAACCACTAGGACCGTATAACTGTTAGCATTTAAGAATTATTGAAAAATGATGGTTAACTCCTCCCAAACTAACCAGTCAACCAGCTGTGGTCAACTAAGTCAAATGAGGGAGAAAGTGATCAATATATGATTCGGTGTAAGCACAGTGTATTCCCGGGTCGTTATATCCCGACGAGATTGAAATTGTATTTTTGAAAACATTTTTGGAATGAGTGATTGGGAATAGTAACCAGATTAAGAATGATTATTTGGAGTTGATTACACTAATGGAAATGATAAATAACAAAATTCTACACTACAGGGAAATAGAATTAGACTTTCGGAAAACGTAATACAGACAGACTAATTATGTAAATGGAAAAAGGATAAATATGAACAATTACAAACTGCAGGGGGGTGAAAATGCAACTTTTCCAAATTTTAAATGAAAAAAATTAAATTAAAATAAAATTATTTTTTGATTATTTTAATATTTAAATATTAATTAATTACTAAAACTATTTAAAAAGTTAATTAAAACTAATTTATAACAAATCTAAAAAGGATTATGATTACCAAATTACACTAAAAATTTGCAAAATTAATTTCTGAAAATCTAAAATCTAAAATGACTTAAAAGAAATATAAAAATTGAAAATAAATATTTTTGTCATTTTGTGGGTTTTTTATTAATTAATTACTAAACTATTATATAAAGGTTATTTAAACTAGATTAAATAAGAAAAACAGAAAATGAAAAGAGAAAATTACAAATCTAATTTTTACAGAATATAAATAATGTGAAAAAGCTAGGAAAATTATAAAAATGGATCTGAGATTAAATTTAAACACTTAAGCTAATTTCTTTTTGGTTTTTCAAATAAAACTGTTTTAATTAAAATTAAATCTAAAAATTTCCAAATGAACAGTAGAAATTATGGAAAAATTACTAGAAGTGCTAAATATTATTTAGAACTTAAGAAAAATATAAAATTATACTACTGTTTAACAAAAATTATTAAAACTATTTAATTTACTAATATTAACTAATTATTAATTAAACTGTTTTTAATTCTAATAAATACTAAATGAAAAGGGAAAATTCTAAGAAAATTCATACAAATCCTTTAAGATACTAGGAATTTAGGAAAATTATAAAAACAGATAAGTACTTAATAAAAATTTAAAAAGAAAATGAAAATCTAAATTATATTAAATAGAAACTATCACTTTTCTTAAAAAGTGATTATTTTTGGGTTTTTCTTTTTGACAGAAGTTTATATAATGAAAATAAGTAACTTTTGTGAAAACACTTTTTACAGAGCTTAAAAATAAGCAATTTGGACACTAAAAAGCTTAACAGACCTTATTTTTGGATTTTTGATTATGAAAAAGCTATCTAAAAGCTACACAGTGTATAAAAGCTACAAATACATATGCAAACAACTTAAGTGAACTGAAATGAACTTAAATCAACAAGAATCCATGGCAGAATAAGCAAATAAGCACAAATAAGCAATACCAAATCACCACAGATTCACACAGACTTGGGACAATCTTGCAGACCTTGCGAGGCCCACAGGAGTGATCAAGGGTCTAAAACAAAAGCTGATATGAAAAATAGGCTGGGTTAGCTTTACAATGAGCCAATAAGTGGAGCTTATGGTTCACTGAAAAGCTTGTGGTGAGCTTGTGAACTTGGTGACTTATACTGAGTACTCAGTATAGACAGCAATATGGGACAAATTACAAGTGACTTGCAGCCCTACAAAATAAGCTAGAAAATGAAAATTAATCACTGATCTATCAAGATTGGTTGCTTGGCTTTCCAAAAAGCCAAGAATCATGCACTGGGGTCCACTAATAAGCTCTATTGTGACAACTCGCAAATTTCGGTTTCCCATATGTTTAATTGTTATTCTCTTTATTTATATTTCGGGAACGTTTGTCGAAGTCTAGGATGTCATGCGCGAGATTTGGCTATAAAATGATTAAAACGTGAATAATAAATTAATCGGGCAATGGGAAATAAAGTTATACGTATTTATAATAAACGTTTATGTAAAAACGTAACTAAAATATATGGAAATACTTTTGGGTGCTCGAGAAATAATTATAACACGGTTTATTGGTCTGGTTCTCGATTCTAGTACTCAGTATAGACAGCAATATGGGACAAATTACAAGTGACTTGCAGCCCTACCAAATAAGCTAGAAAATGAAAATTAAGCACTGATCTATCAAGATTGGTTGCTTGGCTTTCCAAAAAGCCAAGAATCATGCACTGGGGTCCACTAATAAGCTCTATGGAAGCTTATGAACTTGGGTAAAAAGGTGTGACACAGGGGAGGTTTTTGAAAAAACAAGCCACTTCAAGAGTGCCTTTTAATAAGCAAATGAAATCCAAACTGAGATTTTCTTTTTGAAATATGTAAACAAGCAACAAAATATCACAAATCAACAATTGGTTTGGATTTCCAATCTGTATTAAACCCTACAGATCAAAAAGAAAATCTTGCTATTTCACTGAGTATGCAAATTTGACTTTTTCTTATGAACACCTAAGTTGACTTTTATGAGTTTTGATC
>LBNU01015662.1:3971-35494 GCA_014162995.1 Artemisia annua
TAGGTATTTCAATAGAATAAATTCAAAACCCGCAACAAGGATTGCACAATCCAAGTGGAGAAACGTTGAACGCGTGATTGCCCAATAAGTTCAACTGGCTTTCAAACGGGCGCAACGCGAGCAAAAAAGTGGGGGGAATGTGAAGTGAATATCCTAAACGGGCCACCCAAATGTTTGTGGACGAACACAACAACACCGCATTCATGAATGACTAGCCTTGGAACGTTTGCCGTAAACATCAAAAATGAAACGCGCCAGGAGCGCGGTTGATTTAACCGGTGACATCCAAGCAAACAAAAGAGGCTTTGTTTGGTCACAAATGATGAAGAACCACGCCTATTGGAAAAAATCGGGCTTCGAACGAGAAACAAAAAATCCGAGACAACACACAAGCATCCGGAGGCACGAGTGGCACCGAAGGTTCCTTTTCTTCGTTAATTCGGGGAGGCTATGCGCCAAGAGTATCGCGGCCAAAAACATGAAGATGCGTCCAAGGCGTATCCAGGCGACCGGCAGAAAACAATATCACACAACAGAGGTTGAAAGAGATTGAATTTTGTGTTGCTTTGAGCAGCTTACAGCAAGATCGAAACTATGTGGCGTTGGTCAATATGGAAAAGGACAGAATCATCAAAAAATATACGTTGCCTCCTCGTCAAGAATGAATAATTGTGTAATGTGTGTTTTTTTTAATTTCATACTATTTTTTTTTCTTAGCCTTTTTTTAAATTCCGTATTGTAATGTGTGATCGAATTAATGTTATGGTTTTAATAAATGAAGTATTGTTAAAGTTTGGGGTTGAAATTTAAAATAATTGAGGTAAAGTTGAGTTATTGTACCATGGTATTTTTGGTGAGTTAAGGTGAAAAGGTTAAAGCTGATGTGGCGCTGACGTGATGGTGTGTTAACATATATCTCACTAGCACCTTACCTCTGTGCTCTATAGAACAAAAAGAGATGACTTTTACATCTTGTGTGTTTTTGTTAACGGCAGTAAAAAAATAAGCATAACTATATGTGATGTATATTGGGGGGGGGGGTGGGGGCGATTGTGGTGCATACATCAAAAGATGTGGTATGAGCATCAACTCCCATATTAAGGTGATGGTAACCTACACGTATAGGCAGTTGTGACTTGTGCTCCTTTGATACATGCATACTCTAGAAACTTCAAGTTGATCACACATTAACTGTTTTTATATTCGTTTATAGTCGCACAAACATGCATAAAAAGAGTAAGGTGGTATACTCTAAATCAGGCCAGAGCGTGAACCTTTTTATTAGAGGGCCGAACTGTAACTTATTAATTTTAGAGAGGCCAAATTGTTAAATAATAATTTTTTACATTAGCACAATGCATAAAATACACTAAAGACAAAAAAGATTGGATGGGCCAGGGCCACCCCTGCCCCAAAAAAACTTCGGAGGTGTTTTTTTTTTTTTTTTTTTTTGTTAGCTAAGAGAGTGTATGGGTTTCACATCTATATGAGCCACTTATTGAGGAGGACATTACAATTTATGTCTTGTGGATATAGACCAACTAAGGAAAATAATGGGTCTCATTAAAAAAAAATATTAAATTTATTTGTGGGCCCATTCTCTTAGCTAACAAAAATAATAGTGGGTCCATGACTCTTATTAACCACAATAAGATTTTTTCATCAATGCATAAAAAGAGTATCGATATACATGCCAATATTCATACCAATATCATAACAGGTGGTATAATGTATTTAACAATAAAATTGTTTCATCAATGTAGATCCTCAAACATTAAACCTAAACTCTATAAGCGCAAAGCCAAGAAAATACATTCACTTAAAACATTAAACCTAGACTCTCTAACAAAAACCCAAAAACATAATCATAATGACTATATTCTAAACTCTAAAAGCTCACACTAATCTCAACAAAAACCCGACTCATATCTAACTCCATATCTTAATGCACATAAAACCCGTCCATAACATTGCTATAAAAAAAATACAGATTTATCCATCTTTTGCTTTACACATTCAACTGATCACATTAATAGACACTTACACTCTGTTCTCGAGTTTCTATTTATGAAGAAAAGAAGAGAATTGGAGAGAAAATTAAAAAATAATAATTTTTTCAAGATTTTTTTTAAGAGAAGAGAAGAAAAGAGTGAAGGAAATAATGCCAAATTCTCCCTCCTAATCTTGTTCCCAAACCGAGATGATTTGAAAAGAAGTTAACTTTTTTTTCCTCATTTTTTCCCCTATCCTCTTCTTTTCTCTCTTCTTTATCCATTTCATATCTTTTATTTCAGCTTTACACTCGAAAACAGAGTATAATCGAAAGAAGTTAAATCTAACGAATTTTATGTTAAAATTTCATCAAAAATTCATTTTTCCCCCTATCCCCTTCTTTTCTCTCTTCTTTATCCATTTCATTTCTTTTGTTTCAGCTTTACACTCGAAAACAGAGTATAATCGAAAGAAGTTAAATCTAACGAATTTTATGTTAAAATTTCATCACTTTGTGCAGCTTAGTAATAATAATTTAAGCTAAAACATCAAAAAAAAAAGAAAAAAAAAAGAAAAAAAAAAGAAAAAGAAAAAAAGAAAAAAAGAATTATGCATTATATTCATGTAACTTAATCTTAAAAACTTTAAAATTTTGAAGATAAACAAAAGTCAACAATTGATACGTTTGTTCTTTTATAAAATCTCCAAACTTATTAAAAAAAAAAAAAAAAAAAAAAAAAAAAAAAAAAAAAAAAAAAAAAAAAAAAAAAAAAAAAAAACTCAAAACAAACTAACTTAACCTTATTAGTCTCTCTTGATACGAAAAGAAATATATAATAAATTCAATAAGGCATCTTCACAACACTTGGTGAGAATCAAAATCTAAAGCACGCTGTTCAACATTGACGGTTAAACAAACCTGGTTAAAGATTGTAGATTCAAAGCCTTTCGTTAAAAGGTAAAATGATATATAGCATTTAACAAAAACCTTGAATATATAACCTAAAAATATCTAAATCAGTTATCATATTACCATCTTAATTCTATGATTTTTAAGCAACCAAAATTAATCAATTCAAAAAAAGCAATCTCAGTGTATTAAATCGCAAATATCTGAAAATCAAATTTGAAATTAAACAAATCTAAAATCTTGGTGGAATTCGCCAAGCCCACAAACCTTTCCAACTACCATCTATGAGCCCCCATCTCTGGCAGCTTTTGCAATCCAGGGAAGAATCAAGCACGAAGCGTCTCGGGAACAAGCCCATAAGACGCACCAAGTATCTTTCCAGAAAGAAGAGGTCAGGTTGTTCGACACCTTAAGAGGAAAAGAGTTTTTAAATGAACCCTCAATAGATTCAATACTAGAAATGGACTTGATGATGCTGCACCAAACGCCATGACCTTTATTAGAACCCAATGGTGAGGCCGACACCACCATATAACAACATATGACTTTTTGCCAAAGAGTGTCTTCGTCCGTAAGATACCGCCACTTCCATTTACCAAGCAAAGCAAGATTTTTTCTAAACTACGACCAACCCCTAAACCTCCACGATTATGTGTTCATGTTCTGTATCCTTATTTATTTTGTTAAAAAAATTTTTTTGGTGAAGTTTCATGAGGATAATTGTAAAAAAGGAATGAAACTATGAAAAATGGTGTTAAATCATTTATAATTAATTCAAACCATTTATAATTAATTTAAATTAATTTATAATTAACTTAAATTATTTTAAATTAATTGAAATCATTTGAAAAATATTTTAATTAATTTAATTCATTTACAATCAATTTAAATTATTTTAAAATCATTTATAAATTAATTTAAATAATTTATAATCAATTTTAATTTATTTAAACAAGTAAATTAAATCATATAACCCTATTGTGACGAATATTTAGCGACCACATATCGTCTTTATAGGTTTGGCGGTAAATTATCCCTCTACAGGAAATAAAACTTTCCTCGGCTGGTATATCTGGTCGTCGTGAAAACCTTTAGCGACTACACAGTCGTAGCTACAAGTTATTTTCAAAGTCAACAATTTTTAAAGCACTCTTTTTGTCATCTAGCTAACATTTAGTGACGACATGTCGTTGCTAAAGATTTTGGTCAAAGACGAGGCCACGAAATTGACTTTTGTTTATCGTGTAGTGGACCTTTAGCGACTATACGCGTAGTCGTTAAAGGTTACCTCTTTTGAGAATTTTGCGCCATTGCACTTGTTTACACAAGGAACTCTAGACAAACCAGAACAACACAGCTCATGGCGTGTATTGTACCTTTGGAGAATTGGAGTTCCAAATAAGTTATTAGAATTATTATGAACTCAAAATAGAGTAGGCATGAAATTCACCTTGGTAATAATCTTTATAGAAAAAATAATGGCACGTTTGGTTTATACCTTTTGAATTCAGGGAATTGTTTCATTGCAAAATTTAAGTGTTTGGTTCAAGCTTTTGGGAATCAATGTGGGCCCAAGAATGATAGATTGATACCTAGCATATATGGTATCATTTGTAAATAAAACATATAATGGGTCTCACTTTTATGTATTCACTCACAATATATACATAAATTAATTATTAAAAAATAAAACTACCCCACTTTCCCTCTAATAAATTATTTATCAACTATTAAAATAAATTTTTTAATAAAATATTAATTTTTTCTCTTACCTCATTTTCTTTTATTTTAAACCGAATCCAAATCCTTTTACAAACCAAACGGGCCCTAAATAATCATACAGTGAGATCAAAATACGTGTTTGAGCCCAAAAGAACTGGAAGTTCATCTAGAATAAAATTGAGATTAGTTATGGGCCAAATGCCCAACAGACTTTCACAACAATGATCATATTGGTTATCAGCCATTTGCCCCAACAGACTTTGGATTATAATAAAATCATATCCAGTTTATCCACGATCCATGGTATTGGGCTAGGATCATCCAGAAAAACTATTTTGAAGTATTCGACTTTTACCATGCTTACTAAGAAGAATTTATACGACTGTAACATTTTATTACTAATGTACTACAAGTAATGAATAAGTAGCTGAATGATTAAGTTGTATGTTGTTACGTTCGCCTCAATAGGCAACCAACAAGGTACAAATTTGTAGTCCAGTAGTTCATATGTCATTGGGTGGATTTTGACCACCTTAGATTGTCTTAAAGAGCGATATAATCCTTTATAGTTTACATGGAACCGTTATTTTAGGCTTTCAAGAGTGTGATGCAATTCATATTGTTCAAGAAGAATTTGCTCACACTATGAAAATAAGAACTTTGTATAATTATTAAACGTGTATTCACCATTGCTTTGCCTAACTAAGTACATATTATAAGCCATACATGAACAAAATGAGCATGCTTTTCTTGGTGGTGATCATCTATTTTATTTAATTTATCTACAAACATCCACACACATTAGTTAATTTGATCACTAAGTAGATCTTCATATGTATATTAAATTACATTTTTTTTTTTGTAGAAGATTATCTATGCTTTATGAGTGGAAAATAAAAAAGGTGATAACATAACGAGTTTAAGTATATTATATGACCAAATTGACCTTAATTTGATTTGTCATGGAAAGTGGCGTCTATAATTTAATGGAAAATGTGTGGAGGGCATAAGCATTCCACAAGCCTCGAGATTTAGTAATTCTAAATGGATTTGTCAAGCTACTCATAAATCAATTTTTAAGGATTTCAATTTTACTTTTCATTGTTTATATGTCGCAATTCATTAATGGAAGATTTAGTAGTAATTCTTTATTCAAAAAACTGGATGTGTAATTTGTATGGTTATAGCAACTCAATAGCTAAAGTTAATGATAATATCTTATGTATGCTTTCTTATGGGGAAATGATTTGCACACTTTCAATTTTTATTAGGACACTCAAATGTATAAGCAGTTAAAGGAAATTGTACTTAAAGTATAACTGTTTGATGTACATATTAGAGTGTCCTAATAAAAAATGGGAGTGTGCAAATCATTTCCCTTTCTTATGTAATGTTGTGATTGAAAAATGTTAAAAAAATGAAGTGTATATATACTTGAACCAAGTTCAAGATTTAAATAGTCAAAGAAAAACACTAATGTTTATACTAGTTATTTGCAACGTACTTTCTGGATATAGATGTTTTGATGCCGTATCAATTGTGTACGTGTGTGCCCTTTTGGTGCCATATCAATTTTGTGTAAAAATAGCGATCACATCATCACACGCCTCATTATACACATATATACTTTTATCTTTTATATAATAAATAGAAGGTAGATTACGTGAAGGTTTTGGCTATGCCATTATGTCGAATTTGACAACAAACTCGTGAATGTCCATTAGTTAATTAGCATTACATAGTACAATTTTATCTATTTTTGGTGGTCTAAATGGTGGAAAGTAGCAGTAGTGGAAATATACAATATCTAAAGTATATATTCAAGTGGGTATAATCATTAAAGCTTAAGTGGTTTGTAATGTTATAACATTGAAAGCACTTAGCAAAGAAGTTGGTTTTAATTATACAATAGTATATACTATATACATGTTGATAAGCTAACTCTTTAATGAGAACATTATTGATAAGTGAAGCCATTCGTCCTTGTATTTTTGCAAAATATACAGCTTTATTTGCCACCACTTCACTAGTCGGCGTTTGAGTTCTGCGAATATAAAATGTCGTGTTTACTCCACTGATTATTATTCTTCCAATTTAATGGTTGATGCTTCTATGACCAAGGAAAGGACATCTATATTAGGGCAGTATTGCATGGCTTCTGGAAGAAAGAATGTTTTTCCTACCTTTTAGGCCATAATCTCATCCAAATTAAGAAAAGTTAGGATAACTAAAAGCAATGCAAAAAAGATATATGACAAGAAATATTCGTTGAAATAAAATGATGTTACATACATTCCAAAAATTTAAAGATCACCACAATACCTTTTTCAAGCGGATCAACATACAAGTATACAACAACACAACAATACCCAATCCTAAGAGCAAGGTATGGGGGAGGTGAGATGTAAACAGTCACACACTCACACCCCTACGGACTACGGCTACCTGAAGGTAGAGGGATTGCTTCCTGAAAGACCTCCAACAAATTAATTTTGGCCACATGCGGGAGCTCCCCATTTTATTGATCACGATCACACAATGGTAGATACAAAGTGTGCATTTTGTCGTAAATAATAGCTTGCTTTTTGACAATAATATCGTTAATCAACTTAGTTAAGCATCACTTTAAGTTGAGTGCTGCACTCGTAATCACGTATACAATTTCCGCCTAACATGTGGAAGAAGTGTGCGACGAACCAAATGGTTCATTAAGGCTTGTGGCATCTTCAGCCATGAAATACTCGAGAGTATCAACATTTCATGTTACAACATGCTGCGAATATGATATATATGGTCCATGCAAATATTAGAAGATTGTATGCCATCGGATAAGTAAACGCTAAAATGGAATATGGTTGATTAACTCATTCCTTTTTGTATATGAACGAGTAAGTTGAATCCGCGTGTTGCGGCAAAAATGAACTTGTTATCTATTATCGTTTCAATTTCCTAACTCGTTTGTGTCTTAAAAAGAGGTTTTGTATATTAACGTATTTCACATATACATATTAATGTGTAATTGTGAGATATGACTTCATACATCTATACTACATTATAAAGCATTTGGGACGTTCTTAAAATGGAAGGCTTAAAAAATTAAGATTCAACACTTGCTTATAATGGCAAATTTTAATAAGTACATTTATACTAGCATTGGTTGCAACACTTTAAAGCACTTTTTGTAGACATGTTTTAAAAAAAATTAAAAAATAAATACAAAGGTATTTAATAATAGAAAAAAGCGTCTATAACAATAATTACCTAATTAATGTTACTTTTAAAACACCCCTAACATGAAAAATACTTGTTATTATACATATTGTACAAACTAATAAAACACACAAAGTTTCATACAATTTACATATGGTTTTATAAAACGGACCGGACCAACGGGTTCAACCGGGAACCGAAGGCACCACCGGTTCGGCTAGCCCATAAAAGTCGTCCGAAAACGATATTATTAAATCAATAGAGTTTCAAAACGCATAATAAATTACAATGTTCAAAAATTATCATTAAGCAAGAGTGCCTCGAGAACCAATACATACACCTTTTAGAATTTTTTTGATAAAACTTACCGTAAAAACTAAAAACTTTGTTTCATAAAAATCAGACGATTTTTTCAAAGCAAAGGATGCAAAGTGCTAAGTGCTAATTATATATTTTATATTTATTACATATATTTGTATAATAATAATTATACTCTTTAAAGTAACCCACATGACTTTTTGAATATTTAATTTTTCTTTATCTATATAAATACTCTTTTACTTGTATTATCCATTTATGTGAGACAAATATAACAAACATTTTTTTAGTGAACTAAATTTCCTTTAGTATAATGTAAATGATTTTTAAATTTCGCTATGGTGTTTTTATTTAGTGATAACTTACGAATAGAGGCCACTGTCAACTACTTTAACATCATACCTTTACAATATAGCAGCTACCAACTTAGTGCTGTCACAACATCACGTGGATGATCTACAGTTTTTATATGAAAAGCATTGTCATTGCATAAAATAATTCAAAACTAATATTGTCTTCATCCGTATGTCTATTGTATCGTAAAATATAGAACTAAAAGAAAATTTCGTTGAATACTATTATTGCTGGTACCCGCCGCTGCAACGCGCGGGTACCCTGCTAGTATTTAAAATGATCACAATCTAATTTAGTTACTGGTTTAATTTGACATTGATGTTACATCTCCTATTTATTAAGGGGGAAAAAAGGAAAAAAGAAAATTTGATTCTTCTATAGACCAATGGGAGAGCTTAATTTTAAAATTGAGCTTTTAAATTGTTCAACAAAAGTCAAAATTCACTTTAATTTGGTCAAACTCATTTAAGTAATCTACCAAAATGAATATGCATAAAAATTTCATGTGTCCAATTAAAAAAAAGATAATTAATAAACTTTAGTTGTTAAATTTTAAATAAATTATAAAAAAGTTAAATATACTTATCAAATTCTATGCTTTTTAATAATTTTATAAATTTAATAAATACCACAATAATTTATATATTAAAAATATATATATATATATATATATATATATATATATATATATATATATATATATATATATATATATATATATATATATATATATATATGTTGTTGTTATTAATAAACATTGTTATCATTATATATTAATTAATGCATTAGCAAGTAATTGTAAATATTAAAAGCATGAGTTACTGTGAAATGTAAATGAATACACGAGATTGCATATATACGAATAATTCGTGTTATTTATTTATGGGATTAAGTAAGAACATCTGCAAGAGTATATATATATATTTTTAATAATGACGTTCAGTGACGACTCATGTTGATTATTTATTTTTATAAGTTTAACCCGCACGTTCACGGATTTAAATATTAAATACGGCTAAAGCTATTATTAACAGGAATATAATATCAAAATGAATGCACGGCTTCATGGGTTACTATAAGATGAAAAATAAATACACGATGTTGTACATAACAACTACGCATGTAATTCATCTTTAAAGTTTAACTACGGATATTTCGGAAAAACATTTTTTTAAAAGTCATTACGTGCTATTAAACACACATAATGTATAAAACATGATGTCAGTAATTAAAATTAAACAATATAAATCTTAGCACGATATCATTAAAGAAAGTCTTACTCATCCAACAAAAATATGTACAACATTTTTAGTGACATTAATGCATACGACTCGTGTTATTCCTCATTATAAGTTTACCCTGCATACAGGCTTTGTAAATCAGCTTAAATTATTATTAACAGGAATATAAATATCTAAATGAAGACACGATCTCAGACGTAACTATGAGATGAAAATATATAGACGATATTTTACATATAACAACTACACATATTTTTTTTAAGGTCTTTATGTACTGCTAAAAACACATAATGTCTAAACGTAATATTACTCCGTAATAGTTTAATTTTAACAAGATTAACCTAAACAATTTAAACAAATTCAAATTCTTCATGCAACATAAATATATACAAAATATTCATCGGTATTAGCACATAATAAAAAAATTGTATAAAAACTCATGCGTGCACAAGTATTATAACTATATGAGTATTACGGTTTTAATATTATTTAAAAAAAAATCTTAAAATTATAAAAATCATAAATTATTACAATATTTAACTTCAAAATAAAGTTGATATAATATTATTGTCTATTATATTACCCTTCTAACACCAATGCGCACGGTTTCTAAAACCACTATAAGGAAAGGGGGGTGATTGGCACACTACTAAATCTTATTGGGATACTCCATTGTACAAATAGTTAAAGCAAGTAATATCTAATGTACAACTGTCTGTTGCACACAGTAGAGTGTCCTAATAAATTTTAAGAGTGTGCGAATCATTTCCCATAATGAAAAGAGAAAATATATTTAGACCAAACTATTTTCATCAAAGCTTACGTAAATAACTTTATGTTCTTTTTGTTTCCTTTTTAACCCAAGGTACCCGATCCTTTAGAAAGTAGAAAAAAAATAAAAAGTCTAAAAAGTGTTCCTGGGCTGACAAGTGTCCCCCACTGCATAGGGGCCAAATCGTAAAATTACCCGTTTTTTCTTTTCCCACCTCAAATTTCAAACGCACATATCTCTTAAACGACAAACTTTAAAAAAAATCCGATTTCACCATAATTTTTAAAATTTAATTCTCTTTAATTTGGTATAAATCTTGTTAATTATTTCATTTTTTTTTTACATATTCAATGATTTTTTTATTTTCTTGATGTTTTTGGTATTTTTGGCCATATTTTTTTACCTTTAAATCTATCAAATAATCATAAACTTAAAACACGAAAGTTGTAGATTTTGGTTAACTCTTTATCAAGAAATTTGAATCACTCAAATTCGATATGATATAAGTGAGATATGGCATGTTAAAGATGACGTTTTAGTCATTTTTGATGCACACCACGTGTTTGATAAAATGTCTAGCTTAGATTTTTAGTATTAAAATCGAGTTAAATGTACTAATTTTTGTACAAAAATGCACCTTTAGTCATTTTATTAATGTAAGATTCAAAAAGTTTTTTTTTTTTTTTTTTTTTTTTTTTTTTTTTTTTTTTTTTTTTTTTTTTTTTTTTTTTTTTTTTTTTTTTTTATTTTTTTTAACTGATGAACTATATTAACTGATTTTTAAAAAAGACATTTTGTTCATCAGTTATTTTGGTTTATCAATTTCAGATTCATCAATTTTTTCAGATTCATCAATTTCAGGTTTATCAAATTTGATCAAATGTTTGGGTTCATCAATTTTTTCAGGTTCGTCAAATTTCAGGTTCATCAATTTCAGGTTCATCAATTTTTCAGGTTCATCAAATTTGATCAAATGTTTGGGTTTATCAAATTGATCACAGTTCTTTTCAGGTTCATCAAATTTCAGGTTCATCAATTTTTTCAGGTTCATCAATTTGATCAAATGTTTGGGTTCATCAATTCTATTTAACAAAACAAACTGATAGTTTTGATAAACTGAAAATAACTTGACCAATTAGTGCATTTAAATGTATTTTTATATGAAAAATATATTTTAGTCATTTTATCAAACACTTTGTGTGCACTAAATATGACTAAGACGTCATGTTTAACGTGCGATATCTCACTCATATCATATCGGATTTGAGTAATTCAAATTTCTGGGTAAAAAATGCCAAGAAGCTACAACTTTCGTGTTTTAAGTTTTGCAAAATTCGGCCTTTAAACTAGACAAAATTAGAGCCTAAAATGCCGAAAATGCTAAAATTTTCAAGAAAATCATGACCCAATGAATATGTCAAAAAAAAGTTTCGAAAAAATTAAAAAGATTTATACCAAATTAAAGAGGATTAAATTTTAAAAATTATGGTGAAATCGGTTTTTTGTAAAAGTTTGTCGTTTGAAAGTTATTTGCATTTGAAATTTAAGGTGAAATTAAAAAAAAACGGGTCAAATGACCAAAATGCCCTCTAACCGAAAATATTAAAGAAAAAAAGGAGGAAGTGGGTGGGGGACACTAGCTTAGTGACTTTCTATACTTTTTAAATTTTTTTTCTTTTCACATGATCGCAACTCTTTAACGCAAACCTATCGTTCTATTTTTNTTTAACTAAGGGTGGTCTAGGGTTATCAACTAGGTTGTTATAGTAAGCAATCTCCTCCTCAGTGGGGTATAAATTGAAATAATCTGTAGCCCCCACACTCATTATTTCCGACTCAGGAGTTGTCGAAGTATAATGAATTCGCAAAGTTGGCGTCAATCTATTCGCGGTGGTGACCACATCAAGTTGCACTCGGGTTGGCTAAGAAGGTGACAGACTACTTGTGACACCACGGATATCTCACATGCCACCTCTTTATTGGCACACACTGCCTACACTTTCCACGTGTTCCTTTCATGCCTCAAATCCCCCTTGGCTTTTTCTCTTCAATTTTACATTTATACCCTCCAAAAATATTGGCTTTTGCTTTTTTCTTAAACTTGATTATCATCTTTTGCCCTTTTTAAGGTACATAATTGAAAGACAGAGAAATCTATCATACGAATGTTATGTCATATCCACAAAATATATGTACTAGTAAATGATTTAATATTTATATAGATGTGTTTGTTTATGAATAATTGTAAAGTTTAGGGAAGTGATTTGCACACTCTCAAAAATGATTGACACACTCAAATTTTGAGTATGTTGACATTTATACCCTCACATTATTTGGACTTATTCTTATCCTGTAAGGGTATAAATGTCAACACACTCACATTTTGAATGTGCCAATCATTTTTAAGAGTGTGCAAATCACCTCCCTAAAGTTTATATCTATTGAATGAATTGTGTACCAGGTGGTTGATAAAATACGGAGTAATGTTTATGGAGAAATGCTAGAACCACAAAAATTTTACAAAAAAATATCCACACAATGACTTGTCATCTAACTAGTGGCATTCTCTTTCTTACTTTTAAATTATCTCTCTAATTTCCATCCACAAATAACCATTCCATGTCATTGTGTGGAGATTCTTTTGTAAAACTTTTGTGATCATAGCATTTCTCATGTTTATGAGACCAGGTAAAAAGAAGTGATCAAGTACATTGGTCTATTCAAGTTGACTTGATGAAACACGTGGCCTTTCCTTTTTATCAGGAGTAGTACTACTCTCTCCGTTTCAAAATAATTGTCAGGGGACAAAACTCATAAGGTTTAATAAAAGTGGGGCCACTTTATTTTTCAACTACTTAAATGGAATATTCCTCCTTCATATTATCTAGTTTTTATTAAAAAAGGAAAGTGGACAATTCTTTTGAGACACCCTAAAAAGGAAATATGGACAATTAATTTGAGACGGAGAGAGTATAAAATAAGATGTATAGTTTTGTTGAAATACTACTATACTTGTATATGTTAACGTATTTAGAAAACTCCCTTCATCTTCTCTTTACTAATAGTGGAAATTATTATAAACTAAAATAGAAACATTACTCTAATGACCAAAAGTACTTGTTTTGTGTAGCAAATTGTACCAATCATATTCTATTTACAACCTTGTAGACAATATGCACAACGTGGATATATATGTACAAATGATGCAAACATACACATACAAACCCAAACTATATAACACACTTTGATTGTTGTGGATCTTTAAAAAGAGAAAATGACAAAAAAGAACCAATTTTATAAACTCATTTTATTTTAAAAAAAAACAAACTACCCATAAAACCAGCAAAATATTGCTATATTTTCTTAGAGAGTGCTTAAAATAACTTATTTACTGACGTATGTATTTATATACATTTTTGAATGGTAATAAGCTTAATTTCAATTGTTTATCAATTTTTAGTTATTATTATTATTTTTTATTTTTTTATTTTATTTATTATTTTTTTTACACATTAATTAAAGACTTGAACTTAATAAAGGATTTTAAGTTGCACTTCAAGTGTTAGACATGTATGTATACCAGTACACGAGTCACACATACATCCTTGAGTACACACATACGCTTTGTTAGGAACAAACATTTGTTTTGAGATATTGAGTGGTGTAACCTTATGATCGCAATCAAGGTTACACGAAAAGTGCTCATACTTACTTGGAACCTCACTACGATGGAGTGATGGCTTTGTATAAAGAACATCGTACGAACAAAATCAAGAGTTACCTTGCGTAGTTGTTAGGCAAATCTCTAGGATAAAACATTTGCGAACCTAACAATTACTCCCTCCGTCCCATATTAAGTGTCCACAATGGAATCTTTGGATGTCTCAAATTAAGTGTCCACTTGTACCTTTTAACCAATAAGATGAGACTTTAGTAGGTAATATTAATATTTGATTGGTGGAGAGTTTAATTAGTGGAATCTCCTAAAACTTTGTGCATTATGAAAGTGGACACTTAATATTTCCCCGGTCTCTCTTGGCAATAGTTTACCTTTCTAATGTTCTGCCTTGATGAATGGGGGGAAGAGCCCTTTTTTCACAGCCGCTCCTCTACAACTACCTTTCGCCCAACATGATCACGAACGAAGACAGAGAATTGCGTAGATAGGAGGACGAAACGAACCAACCCACTTGGTATAATACTTGATTTACACCCATTTGATACTGCTTATGTTAAGAAAAAATCACTCATGTTTAAAATATGTTTAGCAATCGAATTGTGACACATGTTAGATGAAAAATATTAAGAGAAATGCATAAAACGTATTATCGATGAAAAATACTGCTTAAGAGAAATACATAAAACATGTCTTATCACACATAAATGTACGCTTATGTTCTATATCTCTATAGGATTGAGATATTTCAATTTCATATCAACATGACCGGTAATACTTAGTTACAATAAAAAAGAAAAAAAATTAAGTCCCAGCCCCACTATTTTGTTTGTAAAAAACTATTAATACATTACCGATCATGCTTTTATAATCTTGAGAAGATCTCAATCAATGTGTGTAATATTTTAAAACTTGACACATTCAACCAATCTAGTATTGAATACAACAAACACCTGTGGCAATCGACATGAACACACTCTTGACACCCGATAAATGGAAGCCTAATGGGCAAACCAAACGTGGCATGCACAACCCGACAAATGAAAACCAAATGCTGACTCCTTCCATCATCAGGTCAAATCAGGCCCCCATTTTCCACGTGGCACACCTTTAATTGTTCCCTCTTTATCCACCAACAAATCCATTTTTTTACCCTTCACATCTTCCTTCCTTCCATTCTAGACAGAGAAAATAAAATAAATACTCCTTACTTTCTAGAGAGAGAAAGTTTGTTACAATTATCTGTTAGTTAGTTATAATAATTTATTATCTAGGGTTTGTAAAATTGACCTAAAAATTGATAGAAATCAATGGCGACGCCATTGGCCGGAATACAACACCGTGACGGCGGCGGCGGAGTGGCGGTGATGACGACGGTGAACGGGACGGTGAACGGAATAGATCCGATGAGTAGGAAGAAGCAAAACTCATCACCGATTCATATATTTTTGTTTTTTCATAAAGCGATAAGGAGTGAGTTGGATTTATTACATAGGTCTGCTATTGATTTCGCTACTAATTCACATGTGGAAATTGAGCCTTTGTTGAAAAGATATCATTTCCTTAGGTCACTTTATAAGCATCACTGCAATGCTGAAGATGAGGTTTGTGCTTATTTTCACCTTTTTTTTGTGCTTATTTGATAGATTCGATAGATAAGATGTTAGAAATGAGCTGCTAGGAGGGAGAGATGACGTTTTACGGGTTTCGGAGAGATTGAATATGTATAATTTAGGTGATAAGTGTATCAGGATTTTTTTTTCTGAGTTGTAGAAGATGAGGTTTTAGACTAGTAGTATATTGCGAAAGACGAGAAATGATCAATTTTCAAGTGGAGAATTATATCTGGAAGCTGTCTCGTCTTAGATGATATTGGTCATGGTTCGGTGTTAGCGAGTTTGGATTAATGTTTTTGGGTAGGAAGAGTGATGAACGTAGTTAAAAAAGCAAAGGTCAAGGTTAGGACTTAAGATTAGAGCTGACAAATTGGGTACCTGTTAAGTGAAAAAAAGTACTATGCAATTTTTTTATTTTTTAAAATAATTGTTTTTAGTATTCTAGGGTTCAATATTTAACTTATTTGATACATAAAACGTATAACTGTCATACTCAAACCACCAAAGCCAAGTGTTAAACGAGTCGTTTTCATGTTTGAAACTTATGTTATTCGCGCGCTCCGAACCTGTTAAGACCTGTTAAGACACGATTTGCCAGCTCTACTTAAGATATCCAAAATAGACCATGGATAGTATTAGTTAGGCCCTAACTAATACATTTTGTTAGGGATAAAACTGTTTTCCAGATTGGATTGAGACATTGAGGGTGCGTTTAGTTGGAGAAAAATTCTCTTGTTTTCTATCTCTAGTTTTGTTAAAATTTGGAAGGGAAATTTATCTCCACAAAACACTTGAAAATATAGAAAACACGTTTAGTTGATGTTTGTATTTTCTATTTTGAAGAAGAGGAGGGAGGGTTGTGGGTTACAAAGGAAAACAAGGAAAACAAGGAAAACAACTTTTTTTTTTTTTTTTTTTNTGTTTTTCTTGTTTTCCACAAAACATTTTGTGGAAAACAAGGGTGTTTCACCCCAACTAAACGCACTCTAAATGTTGCATATTTTGAAAACTAAGTGCATCTGTAGGAAAGCCTTAGATAACTAACATAATGCCAACATAAGTTAATTCACTTAGTGAAAGATAAGTGCAAATGAGATCTAGACTTAGGAGAGAGACTGGACAAGCAGCTTTTGGGTCTTCGCATACAATAACCAATCAAAAAATTGGAATCACTAGAATATGGCACTTCTTGCCTCTCTGGTATATTGACTTGTACATATGTGATATAATAGTGCTTCGGTTTGGTCAATTTACTATGGGAATGCGGTCAGTGCTTTGATGTGTTCGTGGGGATATTTCTTGCCTTTTTATAAAATAGATGTTGAGTTTGTGGTGAACTCAGAGGGTGGGGACATCCGATTTTTTTTAACCTTCTATTGGATCTGTTGTCTGGCCAATGCTCCTGTTATGTGCAATTGTATTTGGTAGCTTCTTAGATGCATGGGGACAGGTTCGTGCTGGTTTTCACACTCATATTCGTACATATGTAAAACTAGAAAAAAACACAATGAGTTAACAAGGAAACTGCAAGAATTATATTTATTAACTAATACAAAGTAATCCATCAAGATAGTTGTTCGTACCTTTTAGAATGCCATAAGCTACGAACAAATAAGCAAGCAGCTAAAGTTTTCGAAAAATGAGTACACGTGAATGGAAGTTAATAGAACAACAGTATAAGAGAAAACAAGCCATGTATCATAACTAACTTGTAGAAATGTTTACACCTGAATGGAAGAAACAAGAGTAGACACGAGAATCAGAACTAGAAATAGTAAAACACTCGCTTTTGTGGGAGTATTTGAGTTGATAGAACAATAGTATAAGACGTCAAAATGTATCATGCATATTGTCATAAGCCTTCTGAGCAAATTTTAAAAGATAAAAGATGGGCCAAAACCTATAAAACAGTCATCAAATACTTCATTTGTACTAAAGCCACATATATGCACACCCAATGTTGTTAAGGCACTTTGTCTCATCTATGGGGTTGCTTCACAGGGCACTTCCATATTTGTGTTAGCTACACACTTATTTCTTGAATAAGTGCGTAAGTGTGTGGATTATTATATGATTATTACTTCTGTGTCGGCAGGTTATTTTTCCAGCTCTTGATATCCGAGTTAAGAACGTGGCTAGAACTTACTCTCTTGAACATGAGGGAGAAGGTGTCATTTTTGATCAACTATTTGCATTACTAGATTCAGATATGCAAAATGAAGAAAGCTTCAGAAGAGAACTAGCATCCTGCACAGGAGCCCTTCAAACATCTATCAGCCAGCACATGTCCAAAGAGGAGGAGCAGGTAACACTCTTTTCCTTCTTCTTTTTCGTCTTTTTTTGTTCTATTTTAATTTGGTAATTATACTTAAATTCCATTTGATTTTGCAGGTGTTCCCGTTGCTTGTTGAGAAGTTTTCATTTGAAGAACAAGCATCCTTAGTTTGGCAGTTTTTGTGTAGCATTCCAGTGAACATGATGGCGGAGTTCCTTCCATGGCTTTCAGCCTCTGTATCTTCCGATGAACGCCAAGAGATGCGTAGCTCTTTATGCAAAGTAATCCCAGAAGAAAAGCTTCTCCAACAGGTGACAATTTTATGTTCAGTAACAATATATTAGCTGCATTTTTTTTGGGTAAAGTATATTAGCTACATTTTGTTGCAGCCAGTTAGCTGCATTTTACGAATTATAACTACTGCTCTTCACTAGTTCTTGAACATATTCATTTTGTTTCCAGTATATTTGGTCACCAAGCCTTTTTAATTCAATATGCGTATCTGCGTTTGAGATATTTATAAAAAGAATAATTTGGCAGGTTATTTTTCCAGCTCTTGATATCCGAGTTAAGAACGTGGCTAGAACTTACTCTCTTGAACATGAGGGAGAAGGTGTCATTTTTGATCAACTATTTGCATTACTAGATTCAGATATGCAAAATGAAGAAAGCTTCAGAAGAGAACTAGCATCCTGCACAGGAGCCCTTCAAACATCTATCAGCCAGCACATGTCCAAAGAGGAGGAGCAGGTAACGCTCTTTCCTTCTTCTTTGTCTGTCTTTTTTTGTTCTATTTTAATTTGGTAATTATACTTAAATTCCATTTGATTTTGCAGGTGTTCCCGTTGCTTGTTGAGAAGTTTTCATTTGAAGAACAAGCATCGCTAGTTTGGCAGTTTTTGTGTAGCATTCCAGTGAACATGATGGCAGAGTTCCTTCCATGGCTTTCAGCCTCTGTATCTTCCGATGAACGCCAAGAGATGCGTAGCTCTTTATGCAAAATAATCCCAGAAGAAAAGCTTCTCCAACAGGTGCAGTAACAATATATTAGCTGCTTTTTTTTGGGGTAAAGTATATTAGCTGCGTTTTGTTGCAGCCAGTTAGCTGCATTTTACGAATTATAACTACTGCTCTTCACTAGTTCTTGAACATATTCATGTCGTTTCCAGTATATTTGGTCACCAAGGCTTTTTAATTCAATATGCATATCTGCGTTTGAGATATTTATAAATAAAATAATTAATGAATCGAAGCAATGAGTTTACTGAAGTCGGTGATGGACCTGGTGGTACTTTCAAATACCCTTTTGTGGTTTAATTTTAAATTTCAAATAAATATATTCTGTAGCTTTTATTTTCTTTCACAAGCTGAAGCTATCTAATAGTTAGTAAGAAATGTAAAAGAAATAGTGATCTTAATTGTGAATTGTTTATTTATTTATTTATTTTGTTCTGACATATAATTCATATTGTTGACATTAAAGATCATATTCACGTGGATGGACGGTGTCAATGTCTCCAAAAAACGAAAAAATTCAGAAGAGGACACCACATGTGCTTGTTCATCTTCCAGACCCAAATCTTTGGATTCACCTCTTGATCGTCCAGTAGATGAAATATTGCACTGGCACAAGGCTATAAAGAAGGAATTGATTGATATAGCTGAAGCTGCTAGAAGTATACAATTATCTGGAGATTTTTCTGATTTATCTGCTTTTAATAAGAGGCTGCAATTCATTGCTGAAGTTTGCATATTCCATAGGTACAGTAACATAATTATTTTACTAAGTTAGAGTGCTCTAGAGTTGACATGTATGTAAGGCTTTTGATACTATCTTTTCACACTTTGGGTGCAGTATTGCAGAAGACAAAGTCATATTTCCTGCTGTAGATGCTGAGCTATCATTCGCTCAGGAGCATGCAGAAGAAGAGAGTGAATTTGACAAGTTCAGATGCCTGATTGAAAGTATTGAAAATGATGGAGCAAACTCATCTTCATCAGAATTTTGTTCCAAGTTGTGCTCGCATGCTGATCATATCATGGCTATCATTGATAAGCACTTTAAAAATGAAGAACTTCAGGTGCATTATTAAGTTTCTGTGAAAATTTTCGTATGTTAAATTATGCCTTAAGGCCGCTAAAGATGTAAGGTACATTTGTAGGTTCTCCCTCTTGCACGCAAACATTTTAGTCCCAAAAGACAACGCGAACTTCTATACCAAAGCTTGTGTGTGATGCCTTTGAGGTTAATCGAGTGTGTGTTACCATGGTTGGTGGCATCACTTACCGAAGAGGAAGCAAAATCATTTCTTCATAACATGCATATGGCAGGTTTGTCTAGTCCTAATTTATACTAATCTTTTATCAGTATGTTTTTTGTTGGTAACTAACTAATTGTGTTTTGATTAGCCCCTGCTTCGGACACTGCACTTGTTACCCTCTTTTCCGGCTGGGCCTGCAAAGGCCGGCCAAGGGAACCATGCTTGTCTTCGGGTGCTATGGGTTGTTGTCCTGCAAAAGCATTTTTAGAAGGAAATGGTGGCTGTGATTTATCTCTTTGTCCCTGCAGCCCACCAATGACCCAAGAGGATATAGCGATTGATGAAGCTGGTCTAAGGCCAAGCAAACGATCCAACTCAATACCACAGATAGAAAGCAATGGTAATGGTACTTCAGGAACGCTAACTGTTCAAGTGGCTTGCAGTAAACAATCTTGTTGTGTTCCTGGGCTAGGAATGAATAGTAACACTTTGGGAACTAGTTCTCTTGCTTCTGCAAAAGCTTTACGCTCTTTATCTTTTGGCCCGTCTGCTCCTTCTTTAAGTTCCAGTCTTTTTAACTGGGAAACTGGTATAAGCTTGATTGATGAGGGCACTGGGCGGCCGATAGATACCATTTTTAAATTTCATAAAGCAATTCGTAAAGACTTGGAGTTTCTGGATGTTGAATCTGGAAAGCTAAACGAGTCAAATGAGAGTTTCCTCCGTCAGTTTAATGGTAGATTTCGTTTGTTATGGGGGTTATATAGAGCGCACAGCAACGCAGAGGATGACATTGTGTTTCCTGCATTGGAGTCGAAAGAAACTCTTCACAATGTTAGCCACTCGTACACCTTGGACCACAAGCAGGAAGAAAAGCTTTTTGAGGATATTTCAACTTCACTTTTTGCACTTTGTGAACTTCATGATAGCACGAGCAACACCAATTCTACTTCTTCTGATTCAAATGACACTTTGAGAAATTACAACGAACTGGCTACAAAAGTTCAGGGAATGTGCAAGTCCATCAGAGTTACCCTGGACCAGCATATTTTGAGGGAAGAGCTTGAACTGTGGCCTCTGTTTGATAGACATTTTTCAGTGGAGGAACAGGATAAGCTTGTTGGGAGAATCATTGGTACAACAGGTGCAGAGGTTTTACAGTCGATGCTGCCGTGGGTGACATCTGTTCTTACACAAGATGAACAGAACCGAATGATGGACACGTGGAAGCAAGCTACTAAAAACACCATGTTTACAGAGTGGCTTAATGAATGGTGGGAGGGAAGTTCTCCTTCTTCCGACGCATCAACATCAGAACCAGAGGAAAACATTGCACAAGGTGCTTATGATTTTGATTTTAACAATTCTTTGTGTTTTTAAGAGGCTAATTGGATAATAAGGCAACCAAGTTTGGTTCAATTTTTATTTAGGTAACCAACTAAATTTTCATTAAGTTTTTAAAATTTTGAAGGTATCAACTTGGAAAATATAAAAAATTATTACTGTAATCTTACTCTGACCTGGTAACCAGTCAAAAATGATGATGTGGTAGCCAACGTGTTAGGAACTTTTGACCATTTTGGCTTTTTTTTTATTTTCCTAAAAACTTGGTTACTACAAACAGATTTTAGATCTAAGGTGGTTGGTCACATTTTTCTGCAATTAACCTTTTTGGGGATCAACTTAAATGGGATGGTTTTACAAGTGTAAGCCAAGACAATATCTGAATATGTTTCTCTTCTTTTTGTACATTTGTTTTTATACTATTAGGATCAGATTTACATGAAGCCTTGGACCCAAATGATTATACCTTTAAGCCTGGGTGGAAAGATATTTTTCGTATGAATCAAAATGAGCTCGAGTCAGAGATCAGAAAAGTATCCAGAGATCCAACTCTAGATCCAAGAAGGAAGGATTATCTCATTCAAAACCTTATGACCAGGTTTTTTTAATAATTTAACTTTATTATCTTGTTTTTACGTTTTGAATGTTAACTTATGCAATCTTGTCTAATGGTCAATGTAGTGGTTGGATTGCTGCTCAGCAGAAGTTACCTCAAGGAAGAAAAAGCGAAACATCAGATGTTGAAGGTGTGCATGGATGTTCACCTTCATTTCGTGATGCTGAGAAACAAGTGTTCGGTTGTGAGCATTATAAGCGGAACTGCAAGCTTCGAGCTGCTTGTTGTCAGGAGCTATTTACATGCAGGTTCTGTCATGACAATGTCAGTGACCATACAATGGATAGGTAATTATATTTCACTGATTATTTTTTAATCTTTTCTACTTTGTTGTTCGATTTAATATAAATTTTTTAACGATTTATTTTCAGGAAAGCTACAACTGAAATGATGTGTATGAACTGCCTAATAGTTCAGCCTGTCGGACCAATTTGCTCAACACCATCTTGCAATGGATTTTCGATGGCAAAATACTATTGCAGCTATTGCAAATTTTTTGACGATGAAAGGTGATTTGATGGATCTTGTAACAGGTCAAAATGGCTGGGGTTGAAATGGGTCACTTTCTGTACGGGATTGGGTTGACTGACAAAATTTCCCCCCTGTTTAAAAAAAAAACAATATAACTACTTAGCATGTTGGTGACGATCATGAATTTGGTATCTATACAATAAATTAATAATAACTTAAATCACAAATTTTAAAACGATATAGGAAGATGTATTTATTTAACATAGACCAAGTAATATTTGACGTGTTTGTCCCATTTTGGCTAAGATTCTTGACTTAATATTGTTTGATATAAAATACAACCCATGTTGACCCATTAAAGTAAATGGGTCAAAATTGCAACCTCTGCTACTAGCTGATATGCATTAAGTTTATCACCTATTCTCCATCTCAAATCCATGTGATGTTTTCAGGACGGTGTATCATTGCCCTTTTTGCAATTTATGTCGGCTTGGCAAGGGGCTTGGAGTTGATTTCTTCCATTGCATGACCTGCAACTACTGTTTGGGGATAAAGTTGGTGGATCACAAGTGTAGGGAGAAAGGCCTGGAAACAAACTGCCCTATCTGCTGTGATTTTTTGTTCACATCAAGTGCGTCTGTCAGAGCACTTCCCTGTGGTCATTTTATGCACTCTGCTTGCTTTCAGGTGGCATCCTGCAACATGCCTCTATCATCATTTTAATATATCTAAAACATTTTATGCTGAAATATTGTTCTGATTACTTATACCAGGCTTATGCTTGTACACACTACATTTGTCCAATATGTAGCAAATCCATGGGAGATATGTCGGTAAGCGAATGATTTTACTTTTTGTACCACTGGTAAATGGAGTATTAGTCTTCCAAATTATTTCATGGCATTGACAGTTTTGCTTTCTTATGAGTTGCAGGTGTATTTTGGCATGCTTGATGCTTTAATGGCTTCTGAGGTACTCCCAGAAGAGTATAGGGACCGCTGTCAGGTTAAATTTTTATTCTTGATCCCTTTTGGCAGATTTTTACAAGACAAACTGCAAAAGAAAGAATGCCACCACATACATCTTTATATTATAACAACTCATGCAACATACATTTTCCAGTCAATTAATGCCACATGGTTCCATATCTCTACCGAAATATGCAATTTATAACCCGGTATTTACTGATTAATGCAAAACACTTATCATTTAGCGCAACATATTGTATACTTTGCATATCTATAACAAATGGTAAGTTCGTGGCATAAAATGGTTAGTGCAGTATAGTGCTTGCATATTTGTAGGAATTTGCAGTTTGCTCATTTGTATATGACTCCTTACTACTTCACTCATACTTTAAATTACACAGGATATACTATGCAATGATTGTGATAAAAAGGGAAATGCTCCTTTCCACTGGCTATACCACAAGTGTGGATCATGTGGATCATACAACACTCGAGTAATCAAGGTTGATCCAATTGCTGGCTGTTCAAACTAGAAGAAACCTACGCGGTAAAATCGTGTATATACCTTACATTATGATACAGTAGAAATGAGGATGTAAATTGCAATATCTTTTTGTTGCCATGCATTGCATTGCTTTGCTTTTCTTCCCTTTTCATATATAAACACGCACGGTAGCATATGAGCAAATAAAAACCATCTCTGGGGTCTCTGGTGATTATGCTCGAGTGAAAAGGTGTACGGTTATTCAGTTTTGTAGTTGTACTTTAGCATATATGCTTTTGGAACTTTTTCATTCATTAGCTTTAGTTCTATGTACCACGGGTCAGGAACTCAGGATCAGTTTAAGTTTAAACACAAGCATATGATATTATAGTTTTCTGGAGCATTTGTTATAGTTTCTGAAATCATTGTTGGATCCTTTGTCGTGTGCTTAATCGGTTGAATTTGTTTATTGATGGTATGTTCACATATAGTATAATACTTGAGGTATAATTGTGTTGACTGGCAACAATATTTTTACACTTGTCTTGGTAACTGCAACATTTTTGTGAAAATAGCTAAAGAGCAATTTTCATCTTTTTTCATATTCATAGCAAAAAACGCAAGCACATTGCTAGAAGAGTAAAATGCAGAAATCGTCCCTGTGGTTTGCAAAAATTGCATGTATCCTCCCTGGTCTTCCATAAGTGCAGGCGGCTTCCCTGGTCTTCATACTTTTGGTTCGTTTTGGTCCCTGGCACTAACAATCGTTAGTCCATCTCAGTTAGTTGATACATAAATGGTCCCTGTCCCTACGCTAAATTGCGTCCAACGTCCTTATTTTTTTGAAATTTTCTTTTTCCAACTTAATTACGTCAAGATTGTTTTTTAAATAGGTTTTTGAAATATTTTTTAAAAAATAGGTTTTTGAAATATTTTTAAAAAATAGGTTTTTGCAAGATTGTTTAAAAAAAAATAGGTTTTTGAAATATTTTTAAGAGTAAAATGAAGAAATCGTCCTTTTTTTCCCAAATTTTTTTTTGGAATTATTTTTTTTCTCAAATTAATTTTTTTAGAAACTTTCTTTTCGTGAAATCATTTCTTTTTCTTAATTTTATTTTTGAAAATATTTTTTTTAGAAAAATTATTTTTTTTTCGAATTTTTTTTCCATTTATTTTTCTGAAATAATTTTTTAAAAAACTTTTTTCCAAAAATTTTTTTTAGAAATTTTTTTCCCGAATTTTTTTTTAAGAAAAATTAATATTTAATTCGAATTTTTTTTTTCTGAAATAATTTTTTTAGAAACTTTTTTCCAAAAAAATTTTTTTTAGAAATTTTTTTCCTGAAATTTTATTTTAGAAAAATAATTTTCAAAAAACAATTAATTTTCCTAAAAAAAATTAATTTCAAAAATAAATTTAAGAAAAAGAAATGATTTCACGAAAAAAAATTAATTTGAGAAAAAAAAATAATTCCGAAAAAAAAAAGTTGGAAAAAGAAAATTTCAAAAAAATAGAGACGTTGGACGCAATTTAGCGTAGGGACAGAGACCATTTATGTATCAACTAACTGAGATGGACTAACGGTTGTTAGTGCCAGGGACCAAAATGAACCAAAAGTATGAAGACCAAGGAGGCCGCCTGCACTTATGGAAGACCAGGGAGGATACATGCAATTTTTGCAAACCACAAGGACGATTTCTGCATTTTACTCTTGCTAGAACTATAACAAGGATGGTGATTACTCTTTCATATCTGAGTACTGGTAAGTACATTAGCTAACGAAATAAAATTAGTATGGAACAAAACACCTAAACTCGACATCGTAGATATGGTATGCTATCAAGACGTGAAGAACCAAAACCCAGTTTTTGTGTTTCATGTGATACTAATCAACCAAACATTTCCAAAATGCATGTTTCACATTGAAGATACTTTGAGGTTGTATCTATCGTTAGAAAGAAGACACAATGAAGTTACCATTAAACTATATATGCTGTGGAGAGACCGTTCTATTATATTAGATCCGTTCATTGGCGTGGTAATCTAATTTGAACAAAAAGATTGTTTATGTGGACGTATGGTCCGGACTGGGCCAGGAATGGGCCAGGCCCGGCAGACAGCGGCCCACTAGACAGCGGCCCACTCTACGCCTAAACCCTAATCCATGCCTTATAAATATAGGGCTGGGATTCCATTCACGATAGGATACAACAGGTTACCATAAACCTAACCATTATATGCTGCATCGCATCGACACTAACTTGACCGTCGGAGGTGGATCCCGGGGCTACGGCCTCGGGTCCACTCCTAACGGGTTCTCTTTATTGACAGGTCTACTTAGGGCTCGAGAAGACGACTAACGGCCCAGGGAGAGTCGTTGAATCCAGCCCGCGCCAGATTATGTATCAACAGATTGGCGCAATCCGTGGGACCTGACTACGACAAGTTTCGTGTTCTCACATCACCGGGAAGCAACCATCGAGTTCAAAAGCCGGTATTCTTTCTTTATTTTTCTGCTAGTACACGATACAAGCAAAACCAATATACAAACCTGTGCATAGAATTTCATTCACTTGTCCAACCATTCGGCAGTTTGCAACATTATCAAGCTTTAAAAAGAATTTATATTCTTGTTTGTTTAAAAAGTCAAACGTACAGTTCGCATTCGTGAACAATACAGCGTACGCGCTAATTGGTGATGTAAGATACAAGTTATCGTAATCCAATAAATAAGGTCTAATTGGTGACGTAAGATAATAATACGTCCACAATATTTTCTAACAATTAAAAAGATATCCCAATATTTTTTGCGCATATCTTGTAAATATTTAGAAGATTTTATGTAAATCTTTTCACTTGGTAAACACGATTTTACCTATAGCCGCACTAAGTCCGCACGATCGGAGCTACTTTATCTTTTAGTCGCGAACAACGCAGTCACGATAAATCTACCTGCGTTAGGCCGTGCGTTCGGACATCTTCGCAGATTGACGCCATGAGCGCACTGTCACGTACAGGCACCACGATGCTAGTCAATCGCCATGAGCGCACGAGACAAAAAGCCGTGGTCATCTGTGATCATCGACAAACGTTATAGTCTACGCGGTCACGATACATCCATCTGCGTCTGTACGTGCAATTGAAACTCTTAGTCGCGGTCACGGTGTGTCCATCTGCGCCATTATTTTTATTATAATAAAAAAAAGATCAATCAATCGCCATGAGCGTACTGCGTTCGCAGATTAGCTACGTGCTACTTTTCTTATATAGTTTGTAAAACCTCACGATAGGTGTAATTCGCACTACTACTTCTCTTATATGCTATGTGCTATATATTGCTTCGCGCTAATCTTTTACTTTATTAGGTTTTATATGTTACGATTCGCGGCATATACTTCTTGATGTTTTCAGGACGGTGTATCATTGCCCTTTTTGCAATTTATGTCGGCTTGGCAAGGGGCTTGGAGTTGATTTCTTCCATTGCATGACCTGCAACTACTGTTTGGGGATAAAGTTGGTGGATCACAAGTGTAGGGAGAAAGGCCTGGAAACAAACTGCCCTATCTGCTGTGATTTTTTGTTCACATCAAGTGCGTCTGTCAGAGCACTTCCCTGTGGTCATTTTATGCACTCTGCTTGCTTTCAGGTGGCATCCTGCAACATGCCTCTATCATCATTTTAATATATCTAAAACATTTTATGCTGAAATATTGTTCTGATTACTTATACCAGGCTTATGCTTGTACACACTACATTTGTCCAATATGTAGCAAATCCATGGGAGATATGTCGGTAAGCGAATGATTTTACTTTTTGTACCACTGGTAAATGGAGTATTAGTCTTCCAAATTATTTCATGGCATTGACAGTTTTGCTTTCTTATGAGTTGCAGGTGTATTTTGGCATGCTTGATGCTTTAATGGCTTCTGAGGTACTCCCAGAAGAGTATAGGGACCGCTGTCAGGTTAAATTTTTATTCTTGATCCCTTTTGGCAGATTTTTACAAGACAAACTGCAAAAGAAAGAATGCCACCACATACATCTTTATATTATAACAACTCATGCAACATACATTTTCCAGTCAATTAATGCCACATGGTTCCATATCTCTACCGAAATATGCAATTTATAACCCGTTATTTACTGATTAATGCAAAGCACTTATCATTTAGCGCAACATATTGTATACTTTGCATATCTATAACAAATGGTAAGTTCGTGGCATAAAATGGTTAGTGCAGTATAGTGCTTGCATATTTGTAGGAATTTGCAGTTTGCTCATTCGTATATGACTCCTTACTACTTCACTCCCACTTTAAATTACACAGGATATACTGTGCAATGATTGTGATAAAAAGGGAAATGCTCCTTTCCACTGGCTATACCACAAGTGTGGATCATGTGGATCATACAACACTCGAGTAATCAAGGTTGATCCAATTGCTGGCTGTTCAAACTAGAAGAAACCTACGCGGTAAAATCGTGTATATACCTTACATTATGATACAGTAGAAATGAGGATGTAAATTGCAATATCTTTTTGTTGCCATGCATTGCATTGCTTTGCTTTTCTTCCCTTTTCATATATAAACACGCACGGTAGCATATGAGCAAATAAAAACCATCTCTGGGGTCTCTGGTGATTATGCTCGAGTGAAAAGGTGTACGGTTATTCAGTTTTGTAGTTGTACTTTAGCATATATGCTTTTGGAACTTTTTCATTCATTAGCTTTAGTTCTATGTACCACGGGTCAGGAACTCAGGATCAGTTTAAGTTTAAACACAAGCATATGATATTATAGTTTTCTGGAGCATTTGTTATAGTTTCTGAAATCATTGTTGGATCCTTTGTCGTGTGCTTAATCGGTTGAATTTGTTTATTGATGGTATGTTCACATATAGTATAATACTTGAGGTATAATTGTGTTGACTGGCAACAATATTTTTACACTTGTCTTGGTAACTGCAACATTTTTGTGAAAATAGCTAAAGAGCAATTTTCATCTTTTTTCATATTCATAGCAAAAAACGCAAGCACATTGCTATAAGAGTAAAATGCAGAAATCGTCCCTGTGGTTTGCAAAAATTGCATGTATCCTCCCTGGTCTTCCATAAGTGCAGGCGGCTTCCCTGGTCTTCATACTTTTGGTTCGTTTTGGTCCCTGGCACTAACAATCGTTAGTCCATCTCAGTTAGTTGATACATAAATGGTCCCTGTCCCTACGCTAAATTGCGTCCAACGTCCTTATTTTTTTGAAATTTTCTTTTTCCAACTTAATTACGTCAAGATTGTTTTTTAAATAGGTTTTTGAAATATTTTTTAAAAAATAGGTTTTTGAAATATTTTTAAAAAATAGGTTTTTGCAAGATTGTTTAAAAAAAAATAGGTTTTTGAAATATTTTTAAGAGTAAAATGAAGAAATCGTCCTTTTTTTCCCAAATTTTTTTTTGGAATTATTTTTTTTCTCAAATTAATTTTTTTAGAAACTTTCTTTTCGTGAAATCATTTCTTTTTCTTAATTTTATTTTTGAAAATATTTTTTTTAGAAAAATTATTTTTTTTTCGAATTTTTTTTCCATTTATTTTTCTGAAATAATTTTTTAAAAAACTTTTTTCCAAAAATTTTTTTTAGAAATTTTTTTCCCGAATTTTTTTTTAAGAAAAATTAATATTTAATTCGAATTTTTTTTTTCTGAAATAATTTTTTTAGAAACTTTTTTCCAAAAAAATTTTTTTTAGAAATTTTTTTCCTGAAATTTTATTTTAGAAAAATAATTTTCAAAAAACAATTAATTTTCCTAAAAAAAATTAATTTCAAAAATAAATTTAAGAAAAAGAAATGATTTCACGAAAAAAAATTAATTTGAGAAAAAAAAATAATTCCGAAAAAAAAAAGTTGGAAAAAGAAAATTTCAAAAAAATAGAGACGTTGGACGCAATTTAGCGTAGGGACAGAGACCATTTATGTATCAACTAACTGAGATGGACTAACGGTTGTTAGTGCCAGGGACCAAAATGAACCAAAAGTATGAAGACCAAGGAGGCCGCCTGCACTTATGGAAGACCAGGGAGGATACATGCAATTTTTGCAAACCACAAGGACGATTTCTGCATTTTACTCTTGCTAGAACTATAACAAGGATGGTGATTACTCTTTCATATCTGAGTACTGGTAAGTACATTAGCTAACGAAATAAAATTAGTATGGAACAAAACACCTAAACTCGACATCGTAGATATGGTATGCTATCAAGACGTGAAGAACCAAAACCCAGTTTTTGTGTTTCATGTGATACTAATCAACCAAACATTTCCAAAATGCATGTTTCACATTGAAGATACTTTGAGGTTGTATCTATCGTTAGAAAGAAGACACAATGAAGTTACCATTAAACTATATATGCTGTGGAGAGACCGTTCTATTATATTAGATCCGTTCATTGGCGTGGTAATCTAATTTGAACAAAAAGATTGTTTATGTGGACGTATGGTCCGGACTGGGCCAGGAATGGGCCAGGCCCGGCAGACAGCGGCCCACTAGACAGCGGCCCACTCTACGCCTAAACCCTAATCCATGCCTTATAAATATAGGGCTGGGATTCCATTCACGATAGGATACAACAGGTTACCATAAACCTAACCATTATATGCTGCATCGCATCGACACTAACTTGACCGTCGGAGGTGGATCCCGGGGCTACGGCCTCGGGTCCACTCCTAACGGGTTCTCTTTATTGACAGGTCTACTTAGGGCTCGAGAAGACGACTAACGGCCCAGGGAGAGTCGTTGAATCCAGCCCGCGCCAGATTATGTATCAACAGATTGGCGCAATCCGTGGGACCTGACTACGACAAGTTTCGTGTTCTCACATCACCGGGAAGCAACCATCGAGTTCAAAAGCCGGTATTCTTTCTTTATTTTTCTGCTAGTACACGATACAAGCAAAACCAATATACAAACCTGTGCATAGAATTTCATTCACTTGTCCAACCATTCGGCAGTTTGCAACATTATCAAGCTTTAAAAAGAATTTATATTCTTGTTTGTTTAAAAAGTCAAACGTACAGTTCGCATTCGTGAACAATACAGCGTACGCGCTAATTGGTGATGTAAGATACAAGTTATCGTAATCCAATAAATAAGGTCTAATTGGTGACGTAAGATAATAATACGTCCACAATATTTTCTAACAATTAAAAAGATATCCCAATATTTTTTGCGCATATCTTGTAAATATTTAGAAGATTTTATGTAAATCTTTTAACTTGGTAAACACGATTTTACCTATAGC
>LBNU01015663.1:24533-37623 GCA_014162995.1 Artemisia annua
AATCTACTTTAACAAAACATAAATCGGCACCCCAACCCACCAACAAAATAAAATAAAATAAAAATCCTGCTCCGTAAGCAAACCACATGATTTCATTCATTGGTTACGACATTGATCGATGAAAGATAAAGAGAGTTTGCGCGCACGAAGGATTCCAAAGGAAATGCTTGTCCTGAATGCGTTATTGAACATAGAATGAAATGGTAGTTGCAAATAAGGGTTATCAACCGCACGAATTTTAGTAAAAGAAGTTGTAGTAATTAAAGATGGGATTTGCTATTGGGTGCCCACTAGGCATTTTTTAAAGCGTAAACATATAGAAAGTTTGAGTGTATTTGAAAATCACATTTAAATTAAATGCATTTTTTATTGAAAAGGAAAGTTTGAGTATTTTAGTTACACGTCAAATGCATGTATTTATAGTTTAAAAAATGCACAGCAGGCACTTATTAGCAAATCCCTTTAAAATTCAATATCTAAAAATCAGATTTTGACCAACTCTTTAAGAATTTAATGCAACTTTTTTTTTTCCTTCTAAAATGACGATCAATAACACTCCTATGCAATTTCCATCTCAATCCTAATCCAAAAAGCCATCAAACGCAAGAATCTCCTAGGTAGGGGTGTTTATCGGTTCGGTTATCGGGTTATTCAGGTTATCCGAAAATCGAACCGAACAACACGAATTACATAATTTTAATTATTTTTACATTTAAGTATATATATTTTTAGCACAAATTTTTTTTCAAGCTTAAATGATGATATATTTATACTAAAAAAGAGTTTTAGTAAAAAAAAAAAAAAAAAAAAAAAAATTACATAGAAAAATGTTATATTTATACTAAAAAAGAGTTTTAGTATTTTTTTTTCATATAAATACATAGAAAAAATATATGTTTATAAGAATTCGGTTTTCGGTTTTCATTGCCAAAACCATATCCAAACCGATAACCGAATATTTAGTTTGGTTCGGTTCGGTTATGACCAATTCGGTTCGGTTACGAATTCGGTTCAGTTTTTTTCGGTTCGATTCGGTTTTCGGTTACTGTGGATATTACCCGATCCGTGAACACCCCTACTAGTCCTAGGATCACTTTCTAGGGTTGTTCAGTATTTGGTTTGACACCGAATAAACCAAAATATAAACCGGACCGAAACCAAATAAAACCGGACTAAAAATTTTAATTGGTGTATGGTTTGGTTTAAAACCAAACCGAAGTATTTAATTGATGTTTGGTTTGGTTTTGGGTGTGACAAATACATAACCAAACCAAACCGAAAAAACCAAATATATATATATATATATATCTATCCACACAAAAAAAGTATAAATTATATATATACAGATTTATATGTTTATCTACCTAAGAAAAATCTTAAAAATTTAAAATATCTTATAAACTAACCAATCATTAAAGGCAAATGATTTGCCCACCATTTTTTTTTATTCATACACACTTATCACAGCTTTAGACAGTTGTACTGTATACACATCAAAGCTTTGTCTGCTTGTACATTTGGTGTACAAATCAAAAAGGAGTGTGTCCAAATCACTCCCCATCATTAAATCAAGGATGCTTGAAGATGGAATATCAAGTATAAGGCTATGTTTGGCTCAAAGTTTTTTGGAGCTTTTTGGGGCGATAAGCGGTGAGCAATGAGCTTTTTGATTTTTAGCGTTCGTTTGGCAAAAGAGCAGTGAGTTTTGCTATTTTCTAGGAAAGCTCATTTTTCTAATGCTTCTTTAAGAGGCTGTGAGCGGTGAGCAGTGAGCTGTGGCTAAAGCTCACAGCTACTGCTCATAGCTCACTGCTACTGCTTACAGCTACTTTTTCCAAACATAGCCTAAGACTTCTGTAGACCTTTGTCGAAGAACATTTTATCTTATTTTGCTTTCATTATTTCCGTTAAGTTATGAAAACTTTTGGTTTCTTCAACTTTTGTTTTGTTGATTTACTTAAACACTTTGTGAGACCTTTTGATTTGGTAATTTTATTTGAACTTTTAGGTTTTTATTTGTGACTTTTAGAAGTTTACTTGAATTTGGTTTTCTTGGTTTTAACCGAAACCAAACCGAATTCTAAATTGGTGTATGGTTTGGTTTTATCCGTTTTATAATTGGTTTGGTTTGGTTTTGGTTTTAACTTTTATAATTTTCAAACCGATTAACCCAAACCGTACAACCCATGAAACCGAAAATCGAACCGATAAACACCCCTATCACTTTCTTAAACAAGAACTCCCATAACCATTGGACCGCTAATGGGCTCAATGAGCCTCTGCTACATCTTATTGGGCTAAAAATATGGAGCCGGCAATGGTCAGAGATGACTTGTGTTCTTTAATCAAACAAAACATCCTATTCGGATTTTTTTTTGTAGCAAAAATTTGATAACCGGTATCTCAAAGCGGCTCATTATCGGTTGCCTGTCCATAATGTGGGAAGCGCTCAGCGGTTGTGGCTATGGGGGAGTCCAGGCTAGAACCTGAGACATTGTGCTATTTGGTGGCAATGATGCCCCCGCCCACAACCAGATTTAGTTCACACACTTTATATAAGCTAAGCTAATTAGATCAAAGAAAAACATAATTTTTTGTTTCTTAATCCTCCAAAGAAATTTTTACTCTCAACCAAATTATGTCCTTGATATGCATCTATGCTTACGAATTGTGGCCAAGGAAAGTATGATGCTTAAAGATATTGTTGTTGAAAATGGATATCTTATAAATGACCTCAGGGTGGCGCAAAAAGGCTAGTTAGGAAGCTAAACAACCTAACACTTCTGAGTTACTAGACCACACATATCATTTGTAGTAAGTTTTCTAAGTTGGTACATCTGTGCTAGTACATGTCACTGTAAGATTTTGTGTTCCGAGGTATCTTAAAGCCATACCAGGTTTAAGGATTTTCTATTCATATCATGATCCACTATTGAGTGGCTGCATTCCCTGGAGATATATGGGGTCGCTCTTATGTCGATCAGATTAATTGTCCAACACTTAGAAGATTGACGACGGCGTATTTATCAGAGGTAAATCTAGTTTTGTAAGCAGGTAAAAAGTTAGCACATTGCTTACCTACCAATTAAGCGTTGGGTCAGAAACTCAGAAAACTGAGGCATGGCAAACATGTGTATCACTCTACCCTCTTTTATTTTGTAATTAATGCTTCGAGTTTGGCTAAATCAATGCTACTTCACAAGGGGTATAAATGTGACACTAATATACTCGTGGTACATTGTGGAGTAAGTATGCAATAACCATTTAGATGTAGTTTCATTTTCAACCATTGTAAATCAACATCTTTCCACATTACTAGATATCCATAGTATATATTAGCCAAGTATCAAGTCTCAACTATTCAGTGTTGAAGAATTACATATATGAGCTTACACAAAACACAACGAAAGTGAGCAATTCATCTAAAAGTATATAAAAGCTAATCAGCACTTCAGTATCCAGCAATGAAAAGCCAACATTCTTCTCGGTTTTTGTTCAATCAGACTAAGATCTTGAGTAGAAGTTATAGGATTGAACATGCTCTTTGATCCTTTCGCTTGTTTTTCTTCTTTTGCTTCGGGGGCTGCAGAACCACTTTTATGGCAGCATCAAAAACGGTCTTCACGTTCTGCAATAACCATATGAAAAGCCGTTCCGTTCGTGCTATGGGAAAAGTGTTGCCATAGATGACTAGAGACATTGAAACAGGGGCGGATATATATAGGATCTCTAGCATATCTAGTTGCTCCTTTCATATAAGTTCCTTCTTCAACATCTGATATCTTGTCAAGAACGATCGATATACTCGTCTTTAACACAAAGGGATCCTAAACCAACAACTAAAAATCTGGTTAGTGGCCATATTGTATTTATCCGTAAGTATGAATCTGATTTATGAACAAGTGCTTAATATTAGCGTAAATGGACCTCATATAAAACTTGTGTTTCCGCCACAAGGGAGCGAGTGTTGATTTATTTATTGTATCGATTGACCAGAGAAGATTGAAGAGCTTAGTATCTTGCTAATCAAATGGCCTTCTGTTTTTGAAGGGTTATGCTTTAGGTATTTCGAACATTGCAGCTTTCCATTTGTAGATGGTATTTTTTTCTGGTAGAAGTCTTGTTCTCTGTTTGTGTCCAGTCTATATGAACTCGACCTCTAACGCAAGAAGGGTTTGCTTGCATGAGCTTGATCCGAGTTTGAGCTTGAATAACTAGATGAAAGGTCGACTCATAGGCAGCACAGAGCGTAAAAGCAAAGTCGATACATATTTATCTATATGCCTGCAGTGAATTATGCATAACAAATAGGGAAAAAAAATATCGGAAAGTGATCAAAATTCTTAGAAGTCCGAAAAAACATATGTAATAATAAAAGAAATTCCTAACATGGGTGTACGAAACCAAAATAAGGGCAAAATTTTAACGGAAACCCAAACCCAATAAGAGTTCGGGTTATTCGGGTTGACTCGAATAACCCGAATAAGGCATTCTAACCCGCATAACCCGGTCCGAATAAGCTAATTTGGGTTTGGGTCGGGTAAGATATAAGGTAATACTGCATAAAACTTACGCTGACATTATTTATTACACTATAGAAGTAGCTCAGAACATCCATGATGACGTGGTACGTTAGTCATAATAAGGATTTCCCTCAAAGAAAACTTCACATGGATCTATGTCACTGAAGGTGACATGGATATCATAGTTTCCCATTGCATGTTGCTCTTCTTGAATTCTATTTACAGACTCCCGTATGAGAATGTTTGAATAATCAATCTCAATATGCTCGAGCGTGGAGATGTTCCCTAGTACTAGTGGAATTTCTTTCAGATCTTTGCAAGTTTTTACCACTAGTTTCCTGAGGTTGGGGAAGTTGATGCTAGAGGCTTCCCAGGATTTGATTTTCAGCTTCTGTAGTTTTAATAACTTCAGGTGGATAAACTTGTAATTACCAACATCCCACATGTCTCCCTCGAACGAGGAGTCCAGTAATTTGAGAACCTCAAGTTTGGGTAGCCGTTGAATTGTTGACATATAAATCCAAGGAAGACGGCACCCTTTAAGAGCCAGATTTTTTAAGGTTTCAGGGAATGTAATTGGGTTCTTTGCAGGTAGTGGTATATCCATGTCGTTCTGCAGGTTCAAAGCTTGAAGATGAGTCAACATGGCAAAATTCAGGAATGCCCGATCACTTGATGTTGAAGAAACAGAACACCCAAGCTTCTTGATATTTGGAAAAGAATGCTGCCAACTTATAGTCGTACAATCTAATCTTAAAGTAGAAACGGTTTGCAAGTTCAATAATAAAGGAACACCGAAATAAATTGAAATGTTGATGTTGTCACACCGCAAATGCCTCAGATTCACTGTGTTTGCGATATTTTCTCCAGAAAACTTAAATACTTGAAACTTGCCCCTAAGAATAAGGGTTTGAAGGCTCCAGATATAAGCCTTTGAGATTGAGAATTCGCAATAGTCCTCTGAGGGTGTATAATCAATATTCTTGCTGAGAAACCAAACTGCTAAGTATTTTAGATGAACTAGTTTTCCCAATCGCATGCCTGAATTTATAATTGGAAAATTTAGTAGATCCAATACCCTAAGAAGCAAAAAGAGTTCCCATTGCATTGGATTTGGAGAGACTGATGGCACACCATAATGGAAGCACAAAACAGACCTTATATGTGTGGGTGAATCTTGACAGAAGGAGCACAATAATTCAAAATCGGTGATTAGACGGCGTTGCTTCTTTATGCTGGAAGTAGAGAAAGAATTGCAGTATGAGACAGTTATTTTCTTAAAGAAACCTTCTTCATTGGCTTTCTTCAGGCATAACTCCCTCAAAAGATCATGCAGATGACAAGATTTGATTCCACCATCAGACCTTCTATCAGCAACAGCTAACAGATTTCTGTCAACTAGATCCATCAGGTAATCCTCCGCTTCTTCCTCCATGCTTCTTTGGCCTGCTTCTTTTATAAACCCTTCAGCCATCCACAGCCTGATCAGCCTTTGTACTTGTATTTTGCCGTCTTTGGGAAAGCCGCTTATATAGAGAAAGCAGTTTCTTAAATGGCAAGGTAGGTGATCATAACTCAAAGCTAGCACATCCAAGCATCCTTCCGGGTCATTAACAATGTACGAACTAACTCTTTTAACAACACTTTCCCACAAATCTTTGGTTTTCTCTGCCTTCTCAAGAAGTCCTGCTATGACAACTAACGCAAGTGGCAAACCTTGACACTCTCGGGCTATATGCTTCCCTGTTTCAATCAATTTTTCAGGGCACTCAACTCCCCTAAAAGTTTTCCTACACAATAACTCCCAACTTTTCTCTTCGCTTAACAACTGTAGGTTGTGAGTGAAAGAGCCCCGGTTGGCATGGCAAGCAACTTCTGCAAGGCGAGTGGTTAGAAGAACTCTACTACCAGTTTTATCATCTGGGAAACATAATCTGAGATCGTCCCATGCCGCGGCACTCCAGATATCATCAATGACGATCAGATACTTCCGACCCTTAAGGCTTTTGTAAAGCATTTCACAGACTTTTGGTTCACTGGTTGTATCATGAACTGTTTTGCCTATTGACACCAATATTTGTATTAACAAATCACGTTTTGAATATGCTTGAGAAACAGAAATCCACCCTCGTATGTCGAAATAATAGACAGCATACTGATCATTATAGATTTTGGTAGCAAGAGTAGTCTTTCCTAGTCCGCCCATACCTACAATCGAGATTATATCAAGCTGCTTTCGGCCACCAGTAAGTCTATCTATTATTGACAATGCATCAGCATCAAAGCCCACAATTACTTCTTCATGTTTTGCTGCCCTCTGTTTTACTGTTGCTGTATGGATACTACAAGAACTTCTAGTAGCTTGTGACTTCTTATTCATCATGTCTTTCTTAACGAACTGCTGTATGGTCTTATTGTTGACCATGCACTTCATATTACTCATCTCCTTTCCGATAGATTTTATGCTGTCCATAACATACTTGAGGTTAAGAGGGTAATCAAGCATACCGTTCGAAATGCCAGGAGAGAAGCAGCTAGGGGCCTCCAGTGCAGAATAGGTATGCCAATTGACACTGGCGCCGTGACTGACACTCGTGTCATGACGTAGTCTTTTGTTTGAACCTTTGATATTGTTATTGAGGATAGCATAAGATATGAACACATCAATGATATCTTCTGCCTCACGTGCTACATCCGTAAGCTCTCTCTTCCAGCTTCCCAAATCTTCAAGCTCATGTAGTTGTTCTTGGTTATTCGTCCAGTATTTGAACCACAAATCAATCAGGGACCCAAGCTCCTCATAAAGCAATTGGATATCAGGCTTCTTCGCTTTGATTAATGGGTTGGTTCTAACCAAATCATTCGTGTCATCATAAAGTAACCACCTCAACTTTGTCATGAACAATTCTATGTCTGCGGTTGCCATCATATATATATTTGGATCTGTGAAAACATTCAGTTAAGTGGAGTCTTTGTTTGATCTCAATCAAGTTTAAATTCCATATAAAAGCACAGATCAAGGACTAATTAAAAAAAAAAAAAAAAAAAAAAAAAAAAAAAAAAAAAAAAAAAAAAAAAAAAAAAAAAAAAAAAAAAAAAAAAAGAAGAAGAAGAAGAAGCTAGCATACCTATAATTGACAATCAACTTTAAAACTAACAATATTTAATTTTAAATACAGAGACAATAGACTATAAAATGCTTATGAATCCATAAAGAAACACAAATAAAAGTAGAAATCAAGCGAAAAAAACTTACAAAATTCTGATCCTTGAGATTGTAACAGGTCAAATAGCTAGGTTGGTGCTGGTTTCGGAGGGTAAACAAGTTAAAGGAGTTGACTTTTCATTACAAAAGTATGATGATTCTTAGCTGTTGCAGAATTCCATTAATACCCTTGATATACAAAAATTACTGGATATCTATTATTCACTAGTTTTGTAAGGAAAAATGATTGGGAGACCTAATTTGTGTGACTAAACTCATGCCTAGACATATGTGGCATGATCATGATGGTTTGTGAAAAAGTGAGTCCTCTGACTGCAGCCATCACGATCATGCCACGTAGGTTTAAGAATGAATTTAGGCACAACTTTTAGCCCTCCGAATCACTACTCTTTTGTAGTGAGGTAAAAAGTTAACACATTGCTTACCTACCACCGATTAAGCGTTGGGTCAGACACTCAGAATACTGAGGCATGGCAAACATGTGCATCACTTTACCCTCTTTTGTTTTGCAATTAATGCTTCGAGTTTGGCTAAATCAATGCTACTTCACAAGGGGTAAAAATTAGACACTAATATACTCGTGGTACATTGTCAAGTACGCAATAACGTTCAAATGTAGTTTCATTTTCAACCATCGTAAAATCAACATCTTTCCACATTACTAGATATATCCATATTACATATTAGCCAAGTATCATCAAGTCTCAACTACTCGGTGTTAAAGAATTACATATATGAGCTTACACAAACACAACGAAAGTGAGCAATTCATCTAAAGGTATATAAAAGCTAATCAGCACTTCAGTATCCAACAATGAAAAGCCAACATTCTTCTCGGTTTTTGTTCAATCAGAATAAATCCTTGTGCAGAAGTTATAGGATTGAACATGCTTTTTGACCCTTTCGCTTCTTTTTCTTCTTTTGCTTTGGAGGCTGCAGAACCACTTTTATGGCTGCATCAAAAACAGCCTTCACATTCTGCAATAAACATGGGAAGGTTTTGGTGAATTTCATAAACTGAATTTCTCACGCAGGATTAGAAACAATCTACTTTGCAACAGTTTCCATTTTTGGATATCCTCTGTTCATACTAACTTAGTGTGATTACTCTTTCTAGGCATCCCGTGAAAACTGCAAAAATCCGTTTCTGGGCAAAGTTTCAAGATTATAGTAATCCTTTGTTGCCCATTAGTCACTATTTGAGCATACCCTTCTACCATATGACTATTGAGGTCCCATTCAAAATCACAACTTTCATTCCCAGTATATCATGCATATTGCATACGATAGTAATACTTTCTACTTTTTAGAAAGTTTCAAGGTAACATGACCTAGTTTTTTCTGAATTTGTTGCTATTCGAGGTTATTATATAGATTCAACTAATAGTAGAAAATCAAGTCATATATTGCATTTTTAGGAGATAAGGGAAGTATCTTATCCTAACAAACATACACATATGTATACTCGTAATAAGCAATTTCATTTAGAAAATTCCAAAGATTATTCAGAAACAAATGTGCAAAATTTTTAATTGTGCAAAAAGAATCTGACTAGGTGCCCCCTATGGCCTATGCTATAAATATCTAAGATATCCGACTAACAACAACAACAACAACAACAACAAACCCAATCCCGCCGAGGCAGGGTATGGGGGAGGTAGAACGTAGGCAGATCCTACCCCTACCCCAGGAAACTCCTGGCGTAGAGAGACTGCTTCCAAAAAGACCTCCGGCATGTGCAGGTGTGCGGGTGACAGAGTAAAGCAAAAGAGAGCCGAAAACGACAGAAAAACAAGCAAAAGCAGGCAATACAAGAAAAGAAAAGCAGGCAAAAAGAAAGCAGACAAACCAAAGGAAGCAAACACAGGGCAGAGCAAAGCAACGCATGGGGCCTAAAGCTAAGGCAAAACAAGAGCAAGAAAAAGCAGGCATGGCTAAAGGGCACACAGGGCAAGGCAAAGCAACGCAAGGGGCCTAGAACTAAGGCAAGGCAAAACAAGGAACCAAAACAACGCAGGGGGCAAGTCAACAAAGGAGCGCCTAACAAGCCTAACACCCAAAAACACCTAAACCCACTAACCACCAGCCAGAACTACCCGCAGATCCTAATTCTATCTCTCCACGCTTTCCTATCTGAGGTCATGTCCTCGGTCAAGAGCAGCTCCTTCATGTCGAGCTTAAGTCGATCCTCCCACCTGAGTTTGGGCCTACCCCTTCTTCTCACTCCATCTACTACTAGCGCTTCAACTCTTCTAACCGGCGCTGATTGTGTCCTCCTCCTGACATGACCGAACCACCTCAACCTTCCTTCTCTCATCTTCGAGATAATATTCTCGACTTCGAGTCTAGCTCTAAAGACTCCGTTCGGGATCATGTCACGCAGAGTTTTACCACAAGTCCATCTTAGCATTCTCAGTTCTGCCACCTCTACCCTGTTAGCTTGGGCCTTGGTGATAGGCCAACACTCAGACCCGTACAACATAGCCGGTCTAACCGCCACCTTATAGAATTTTCCCTTTAACTTTAAGGGAACGTTCCTGTCACAAAGTACTCCTGACGCCGCCCTCCATCTCGTCCAGCCAGCTCTAATCCGGTGGGTTACGTCCTCATCTATCCTCCCTGATTTGTGAATCATCGACCCTAGATACCTAAAAGACTCCTTTGGTGGCAGGATCTGGTCACCAATACTGATATCAATATCCTGGTGGTGTCCCGACTCGATCCTCCCAAAATCACATCTCAGGTATTCGGTCTTCTCTCTGCTCACCCGAAGGCCTTTGTCTTCAAGAGCCTCTCTCCACTGCTCAAGTCTGTTGTTTAACCCTTCCGCCGATTCTGCCACCAGCACAATGTCGTCCGCGAAAATCATGCTCCACGGGATGGCCTCTTGTATCCCTCTAGATAACTCATCTAGAATCAAGGCGAAGAGATAAGGGCTAATGGCAGATCCCTGGTGGAGCCCAACTTCTACCGGGAAAAACTCTGAGATCCCTACTGTGGACCGTACACGAGTCTTAACCCCCTTGTACATATCCTTAATAACCCTCACGTATCTCCTAGGGGTACCTTTATCGATGAGAGTTCTCCAAATCAACTCGCGTGGGACGCTATCATATGCCTTTTCAAGGTCAAGGAACGCCATATGCAGGTCCTTTTGTCTTTCTCTATATTTCTCCATGAGGCTTCTGAGAAGGTGAATAGCCTCAATCGAAGACCTTCCTGGCATAAAACCAAATTGGTTCTCAGAAATCGTCGTCTCCCTTCTCAACCTTCTCTCAATAACTCTCTCCCATAGCTTCATGGTGTGGCTAAGAAGCTTAATGCCCCTATAATTGCTACAAACTTGCACATCCCCCTTGTTCTTATAGATGGGGATGACTTCACTGAGTCTCCATTCATCTGGCATCTTAGCTCCGGAGAAGATCTTGTTGAATAGGCATGTCAGCCATTCTACCCCCTCATCACCTAGACACCTCCAAGCTTCTATGGGGATTTGGTCCGGACCTACTGCTTTGTTTCTTCCCATCTTCTGTAGTGCAACCTTCACTTCCGGTGGGCTAATCCTCGAATAGTAGCACTCTGGTCGTTGGCTAGGGTTCTCTTCCTCCCCGCTTCCCTCAGTACTTCCTTCACTAGTTCCTTCGTTGAAAAGAGAGGAGAAATACTCTCCCCATCTTTTCCTAATATCCTCTTCGTTCACTATGGTCCGTCCGCCTTCATCTTTGATATATTTTACGTTGCCCAAATCCCTCCTTCTTCTCTCTCGGGCTTTAGCAATCCTGAATATATCGTTAGCCCCCTCTTTGGAGTCCAATCTCTTATACAGATCTTCGTACGCCTTGTCCTTCGCCTGAGCTACTGCCTTTTTCGCTTCTCTTTTAGCTACTTTATACCTCTCTTCTGCGGCGGTAATGTCAGCTTGTTGTCCCTCTCGACACACAAGAAGCTCTCTGAACCTAGATTGTTTCGCTACAACTTTAGCTTGCACTTCCTCGCTAAACCACCAAGATTCCCTGTTGTGTGGCTGGGTCCTCGATGCCCCGCTAGTCACACCAAGTGAATCCTTTGCTGCGTCCTTAATGATGCCGGCAAGAGTGTACCACAACTGGTTCGCGTCTCTAGCAGTCAAGTCCTCCGACCGACTAGAAAAACCCTCTGCGACTTTAACTCTAAAGGACTCTGCCGCCTCGGCGTTCAGATTCTTCCAAAGAATCCTTGGCGACCTGGTCGGTACTCTCCTTGGTTGTTGCCTCTTGAAAAGTGCATCCAAGACTAACAATTTGTGTTGGGATGAGCATGCCTCGCCAGGGAAAACCCTGCAATCTCTACATGCTCTAAGTTCCCCTCTTCGCACCAGCAGGTAATCAATCTGGGTGTTGCGACCCCCACTCTGGAAGGTGATCAAGTGAACATCTCTCTTCTTGAAGAAAGAGTTCGCTACTACCAAGTCGTGAGCAGTAGCAAACTCTAAAATCGATCGCCCTTCGTCATTCCTAACTCCAAAGCCAAAACCTCCGTGGACCCCCGCGTAACCATCCGCTGCCTCCCCTATATGGCCGTTCAAGTCCCCTCCTATAATCAGACGCTGGTCCGCCGGACACTCCCTAACTAGCTCGTCGAGAGAGTCCCAGAAGCTCTTCTTCTCTACTTCACTTCGGCCCACCTGTGGTGCGTATGCGCAAATTACGTTAACGGTCTCCCCATCGATAACCAAAGTAATTGCCATGATCCTATCGCTACTCCTGATCACTTGCACTACATTATCCTTGAGGTACGCCGCCAGAATAATTCCAACTCCGTTTCTCGCAGACCTAGATCCCGAGTACCAAAGCTTGTAGCCGTTACCCTCCCTTGTGCTAGAGCCCTTCCATTTAGTCTCTTGAAAGCACGCAATGTCAACCTTATGTCTCCTCAATGCATCAGCAAGCTCAAAGAGCTTACCGGTCAAAGACCCAACGTTCCAACTTCCCACTCTAATCCTACGAGACGACGATGCCCTAGCAAAACCCCTACCCACCCTAGACCCGCCTAACCCGCCTAAAACTCCTACAACGCCTTCTACCCCGCCTACACCACCTACGCCTACTACCCCGGCCAAACCGACGTGACATGACCTCAGGTGACCATCACCAACCAAGGGGTCTATCCTAACCTCAACACACTACCACAAAACAAGGCACAAAAGCTAAAAAGGGGGAAGACAAGCAAAAGAGACCAAAAAGGCAACCAAGCAACAAAAGCTACAACAACAAACTACAAAAAAAAAAAAACAAAAAATACAAAACACAAAAAAAAAAACAAAAAAAAAAAAAAACAAAAAAAAAAAAAAAGAAACAAAAAA
>LBNU01015663.1:37632-57420 GCA_014162995.1 Artemisia annua
AAAAAAAAACCAGCCCAAAGAAAATAATAGGATAAAGCAATAAGATGGGAAAAAAAAAAAAAAAAAAAAAAAAAAACAACAACTCAACACAGCAGTGAAAAAAAGGGTATATAACCAATCAAACATTGCAACCTTAAACGGACAAGTATGCTATCCATATTTCATGTGAACTAAAACATCACCTGCTGTGTCTTTGAACTACATTCTATGTAAGCAGGGGCGCCAATTAGCTTCTTCAGTTCCTCTCCCTGTGCAAGTATAAGGATAAATTCATTTTTAGTACCAATACGCTGTATTCAAAATTTCAAAGTAATTCCATAGAATGATAGTGCTTGAAAAGGAGCATAAGTAGTAACGCATAACATATCATGCAGGACCCACCAGTGGATGTAGATAAGGGTTGCATCAACAATTGTATATACAGTTATACACTAGTTATCCTTTAGCGACATCTTAAAGACTATTTCCATAATAATAACCAGGGAAGTCTCGAATTTCAGAAATGATTGGACATAAGCATCTTTGGGTACAAATCTTTTCTAGATACATTATAACCTATTTTAAACAGGCTTGCACCATATGAAGCCAAACAACATTTGACATTTTTGAAGTATGTTGTACGGATAAGACACGTAACATGTAATGCTCACTGATTGGATGCAATTGTCCTCTAACAGCTGTCTGTCTTATGGGATACCTCAAAGGCGATATTACAGCTAAAGCTTTAGTGTCACTTTTGATGCAAGTCTCGAACAAGATTAAATGTGAAGTGTACCTGAGCCGTTGTAATTGGAACTGCACCAGGATGGTCAGTCATGAATTGTTTATCATCCCGAAGGTCTGCAAGAAAAGAGCTTTTAGTGTCATATATATTTGAAATAACCTGACATAGAGACTGCATATAGAGTAAAAATGACCATTGGTGTCTAGCCTAGATGGTTGTTTGGTTTCAAATATTAAAAATACTTTTCTTAGACCCCAATGGTGTCGTGGCATCATTAAATCTTGAACATTACAAATATAACAAATTTCAAGAATTGCAGAATCATATATATGTAATTTAGCCTCCATATGTGGAGGCCATACAAGAATTGATCTTCAAAGGCATCTAATTGTACTTCTCATAGAGCAAAATGAGCTCACTACTTTTAACTAACAGATAATAATCGCAATAATGTCTGTAATGAAGGTTGAAAAAATCTTACCAAGCTTTGTTCCAACAAGGATTATTGGAACACCGGGTGCATAATGCCTCAATTCAGGAATCCACTGTATATTTCAACAAAGATAAAATTATATCAATCAATTTTTACATTAAAATAACGCACAATGCCAAAACAAGCGGGATGAAGCTTCACTCTCTTGTATATTCAATAACGAACTGAATGGCTACATCCATCTTAGTAACAAAAACTTCAAATAGTGGTTCTTCATGTAGCATTTTGAAACAAGAACCATATGATATCAATTTTAAGTCAAATATTCAAACCAGAAATTTCAAAAGAGAGTTCGGGCAGAACAACGAACCGACATAATACTAATCAAATCCACTTCTATTAAACCAAGCTGAACTGCTAAAGCATTGAAATGATTTTTTAAATACTAATTATTAAAATGGAAAGTGAAATATTTTAGTAAAGATGTACCTATAATACATGATCAACCAAGTCAAACTCAAGTCAACGGTAATGACATTACAAACAAGCTACGGATTGCTTTTCTTGATTCTTATTACAGTTACATTAGTTCATTTGTCATAAATAAAATGGTGGTGTATCAACAAAATGATTAATCAATTTAACAATCTGAACAAAACGGTTTTCAATAGAGTCGGAATCACCTTTTTGGAGACGTTCTCATAGCTGGCCTTGCTGATGAGAGAGAAAGCAAGTATGAAGACATCAGCACCACGATAGCTCAAAGGTCTCAATCTATTGTAATCTTCTTGCCCTGTTAACAACAATAACGCAGTTTTAGCAGGAAAAATTTAGTGTAAACCGACATATATTAGACGTATAACCAAGTGTTAACCTGCAGTATCCCACAACCCAAGATTAACGGTGCTCCCATCTACCACCACATTTGCACTAAAATTGTCGAAAACCGTTGGCACATAATCCTGTTAACATACAAAGACCTGTAAGATATCAATTTAGAAGGCCCTTATCCCTTCGGAATCTTACAAGTTACAATGAAAGACATGTCAGCATTCACTCAAAAATGACGTATTGGTCCTAACTATTAATAGGTCATTTAACATTTTTGCGGTGTAAAGAAAACGAAGTGTCTAATATCATGTGAGTAGAACCTAACAGGAAAATAAAACAATCTTCCTCTTGTTTCCTTCACCACAAAGAAAGTTCACTTAGGATAACGGATCTCGGGGCCACCCTTTAATATAGGCTGCCCTCATTAAAAAAAAAAAAAAAAAAAAAAAAGAGACATCCACATCTCCCCCATCCTTACACCCACTTACCGGTGGACGGTGGACCCACTGCCCACCCAAAAATACTAACTAACAAAAGATTCAATTAGTTATAATAAAGGGAGAATCCTTTCACATGGATCGGAATACATTCAAACACATTAACAAAATTCACTTATTAAGTCAAGACGTCTCTTTTATGGGTTACAACTCCAAAGTCCAAACCATAACATCTATGTTATAAACTTTTTATCAACTACTGTCAACCCAAGAGATGTTTGGATGTGTGCTTTCAAAGTGACTGTTGCAACATAACAAATCATCTCATTAGATACTTAAGCATTTCACAATCAATATAATAATTAAACCTTGCTTCTCCAAATCCACTTTTGTACCCAACTCGTTTTGATTACATTGCCCCTAAGAACTTATTATCGTTGCTTATATATGACTGCAATGGTAAACGGAATTGTAAACACGGAGCCTAATCTTCCTAACAACGACCATGATCCTACATTCCTACCAAGGGTGAAGAGAGTTAATTCAGTGCAACTAGATTCATGATGATTAAACTGGACCGCCTTCTAGAAATTTTCCACACAAGTGGTCGGCCTATACCGCCAAATTGTAATAGCTGGCTATGCCTTATCCGTATTTACTTCCAACAAGTTGCATCTACCCTAATCCTCATCAAAACTAACAATACTCAAACTCAAAAAATGACATCAGGATTAAACTTCATAACCCAAATTACAAAACTATTTTCACAAGACAATTAAACCACCAAAAAAATGCACATATCTATAACTACTAATAAATAGATATACCCATCCAAAAAAAAAAAAAAAACATATTATAGTATATAATATACTATATTATATAATATATATATATATATACTATAATATATATAGCTTATTATATAGTATATATATTATATATATATAATATATATAGTATATATATAATATATATATCATATATCATCATTTTGAATCTTTTTTTGCTAAATTTACAAATAAAATTACCAAAGTGGGTCAAGTTTACATAATTTATTTATTTAAAAAGAAATAAAAAAAAAAAAAAAAAAAAAAGAAAAAAAAAAAAAAAAAAAAAATTCTTGAATTAATTTTTTTTTTTCAAAGGGCCAATAAAAATTAAAATAACTTTTTTTTTATCAATGTAAATAAAAAAAAAGAAAGATTTAGAAATTACAGGGGAAAGTGTTGCTGGTTAAGGAAATAAGCATACAAGTCTGCCAACATGCTCCATCTCCAACTGTGACACATTTTATAAACCTTGATGCACTCATTTGACTTTCTGGGGTGTTGTTAATTTTTACTTAATTTCACTTTGGTTTTGAATTTGAATCTAATTTGATGTAATGGGTTTTCCCTAAATTTTTATGGAGCCCTAGAAACTGGGGTTTGAATTATTTTAGTAGCAGCCTACATTTACTGACTAAAAACAGTGTATGTGTGAGTGAGTGAGAGAAAGAAGTGGCTTTTGAGATACAGCTATGTATTGCTTTCATATTAAGTCTTTTTTTTTTTTTTTTTTTTTTTTTAATAAATTTATATATTCAATGATTTTGAGTTTTAATGTGTGAAGAGCAAGGTTTTTAATATTGGGATTCAATTTCGTTTGTCTTGGCAAGAGTGTGATCGTAAAATCAGATCGAAATCTTAAGATTATATTTGTATTATTTTTTTAATAGGTGTTGTAAAATTATGCAACTTCACAAATTATTATATACCATATAAGTGTATGTCAAAAGTATTTAATACAATTAGCCTCTTGTTTTTCATATTCTACAAAACTTAATGTATAAGTTTCTAGTTTTATAATTTGTGTTTCGTGAAAAGTATGATCGGATAGAACGAGATCTTAAGATCATATGGTCAAGACTGGTATCCTATTAAGATCATATTTCGCAAAGATCTTATGCAGGAACGGGATCATTTTTGTTTTGTAGTATTGAAAAATTTTAAGATCCTTATGTCAAAATCGGGATCTTAACAACCATGGTTTTGGGTATAATATAGAACTATCCGTTAAATTATTATTTTTTTCTATATATATTTTCAATGTTAATGGAGGGTTTTAATCAGTTTGAGTGTGTGTGATGGTTCAATCCTCATGTATTTCTGCTAAAAAGTCGAAAATCATAGTTAAAAAATAAATAAATAATTGAGTCACTTTCTTGGTCTTTGTCTTTGTTATGACAAAAGAGCATAAAAGGGTCTTCAATATGACATGATGATTTTTTTGTCAATGCTACTTGTGAATCAAGGTTGTAAAGAATAAACAAACGGATTTTTGTGGTTTGTTATGTTCTTAAAAAAGAAGATCGTTTGTTTAATAAGACCTTGAAGAAACGAACATAAACGAACAAGTATCACATTTTTTTGATATACATAATATTCCTTCTTATTAACATTTGTTTATGTTTGTTTATTTAAGTATAACTACTTTACAAATTTATATGTTACTTTTATTTGCGTTTGTTTATTAACTAAACTAACACAAAATCTTGTTTATATTCAATTTCTTTTCATAGTTCGCTTGACATTCAACTGCTTTGTAGCGCTGCATATGATGTGTATCGTTCATTTCATTATAAACGATATCCCTGCATATGATGTTTATATATTTGTGTCTTTATCATCAACCTCTCTCATGTGTGTACACCCCGACACTTGACATCATCTTCCATCCCATTGATATGTCGTCTTTGTGTAATTTTGAGGCTTAGAGTGTAGACATCGCCTGGTAAAGAGTTAATATCACCTAACCAAAAATCAAACAACAAACCTAAAATAGTACACGCTAAGTCAACTTTTCTTGTTCATTGACTCCTCCAAGAGAACAGTTAGGTCTTGTTAATGAATTATTTGATATAAGATGACACTTATTATTTATCAACATCATTAGGTCTTGTTAATGAATCATTTGATGTAAAATGACACTTATTAATTATCAACATCATAATCATACTTGTTCACGTCAATAATTTAATTTTGTTGTCACCAACAAGACTTTTTTGCAAATAAATCTTGAATGTCCATATCATGATGCCAATATATATCATTTAAACAAAAACCTTGCCTAAATCTTCTTAGATATACATGAGAGCAAAATCTAAACTTTTGAATGAATTAATCAATCATATCATAAGGTAATGTGTATTAATCGGCTAATTTCTAGCATAAACAAAAACGGAGAGATAATACCAAATAGAAAACACTGTATGTTTGATTTGCTTACATCATTTGGCGGTGTTTTTTTTAGAAATACAAAGATGGCATACAAAGTTTCCTCAAAACATTTCTGTTATAAGTTTTGTTGGGTAATATGATGTTGTCTTCATTTTTGTTCTTTTTTTTATACTTAAAGGAAAAACGAAAATGAAGACAACAGTATCATATCACCCATGTTTGACTTAAAAAAGAATGATCGAAAATGAAGACAAGAATATCATATCACCCAAAAAAACTTATAATAGAAATGTTTTGAGGAGACTTTGTATGTCATCTTTGTATTTCTTCTATTAAAAGGTGTAAAATAATTGAATTAACTACATAAATGGTCCATGTGGTTTGTTAGGTATTACGGATGCAGATAATTTTATTTCTTCGTATCAGATCAACCCATTGTGCGTTCGACCCATTACGAATCCAACCTCTCATTCCGCTTATGTAATTTCATACACTAAGACAAGAATAATTTGTCAACAAGACATGAATTAACTTTTGACATTATATTGAAAAGTTTATCCGTACAAATTATCATATATTTATATATATATATATATATATATATATATATATATATATATATATATATATATATATATATATATATGTGTGTGTGTGTGTGTGTGTTTTGGAGTCACTTTATTTTAAAGACTTGCAATCTCCTACAAACCAAGGGACTATTCCTAGCCATTGAATCAAAAGGACAAAGTTTAATGATAAAAAACATGGAGGGATCAATTTTGTAACTTTGGTCATTCTCTAACCCACCTACCAGTGAGGACTAAAGGTGTAAATATCATAATAACACCAACCACCCACTTTTTCTCTAACACAAAATCCTTTTCAAACACACACACTTAACGAATACTTTCTCCCTCTCTAACAAAACTTAAAAACCTACCATAAACATCAAAAATCAACCACTTTTAACCGTAGAAATCAAAGAAAACAAAACAAAAGAAAAAAAAAAGAAGAAAAAAAAGAACAATCAGCATACGCACAACCAGATCCGGTAAAAAACGGTTCAACATGAACCTACATACGTCGTTATCTTGAGAGTTCAGACTACAGAGTTGTTATGCTCATGATGTGGTGCTCTCAGGTACAACCATTATATAAACTTCATCTATTTTAGTCATTGATAAGAGAAATGCTGACTTTGAAATGTATGAAATATATGACAGCCTCAGCTCTATGTTGGGAGAGGAATGCATGAAGCACATTTTCTCTTGATTTATTTGTAATGTGAATACAAGTGTCATACAAATGATGTTTTGAGATTTAGAAATTGAAGGTAAAAAGTGTCTAGTTCATTGCTCTTGAGGTTTACACAAAATGCACACCAAGTGTTTGATGAAATGTGTGAGTGAAAAATATTTGATATTATTGTTATCTAGTACTGTAATTTTGCTTATTAACTAAGTTGTCAGTTGAATTTTTGTTTTTAACTGCATTAGAATGCTATTTTTATGTTTGATTGCTATTTTGAATCTGCTATGTATCATATGTGTAGTATCACTATTGATATTTGAAGTTGATGATATTATAATTTTGTTGTTTTATGTGTTTTTTGTTGATGATAATTGTGTTTAAATTACTAATAAGCTGTTAATTATAGTGGGTAGAAGTTCCCTTTTACCTAAAAAAAATATTGCTTATTATTTAAGTTGTTTGTTTAAACAACTTAAACAGGTTGATTTTGCTTTAAACGCATAATTATTTAGCGTGATTTTGCTTATTATTTAAGTTGTGATTGAATTTATGTTTTTCATTTTGCTATGTGTAGTATCACTTGTGTTATTGTTAGGGGGCGTTTGATTTCGACTTAATTGACTTAATATGAAAAAAAACTGAATTAATTAAGTCATATGAAAACTGTTTGGTTGTGACTTAATAGAGAAAGACGACTGAAAATATTAAGTAATAAAACTGAGGTTGTCTGCATTAAGTCATTTGTTAATTAACATGACTTAGATGGTGTTTGATTTGAACTTAATTGACTTAATATGAAAAAACTTAATTTATTAAGTCATGTGAAAAGTTGTTTGTTTGACACTTAATCAAAAGAAATGACTTAAAATAATAAGTGACAAAACTGAGGGTCTCCACATTAAGTCATCCGTTAATTAAACATGACTTAATGAAAAAATTAAACAAACAAGCCCTTAGTTTATGATAGTATATTTTTGCTTATTAGTTATGTTGTTAGTTTATTATTTTTTTGATTGATTTGAATTGGATTGCTTTTTGTTTTGATTCATAAGTTTTCTTTAAACTGTATATGTGTATTATCACTTTTGATATTCACGTGCTTACATTGAACTGTATATGTTTAATATCACTTGTGATATTTGTAGTATCACTTGTGATACTTCATTGTACATGTGATGTATCACTTGTGATATTGCATTACTTTGTATAATTTGCTTTGTACATGGTTATTATTTTTAACTATCACATGTGATATTTTCAGTTTTACTTCCATTGTTAAAAATATCATATGAAGTATCACCTATGATATATGCTTGTAAATCTATGTTTTGTTTCATGTTGTTGTCAGCTTTTTGTTCGATGTGGGATTTTATGTCGACATATATTTTGTGTATTCAAGAATTGTAAGGTGTTACATATCTTTGAACAATATATACGTAAGCAGTGAACAAGGGATTTGATTTCATCTGATTTGAGGTGGAAAAGAAACCGACATAGCGAGAAGAATGAAGCAATTGAGATAATTCAGTGGACATGTGTGTAAATATGTTAAGCAATAATGAGGCAAAGCTCACTTCTTTTGTACATAAGCTCAAAGAGCTAAATCATAATTTGAGGCTGATTTTTTTTTTTTTTGTGTATATTTTATTTTTTTTTTTTATTTATTTATGAAGTTATATATTATTTTTATAGTTTTTTTTTTTTTTTTTTTTTTTTTTTTTTTTTTTTTTTTGATTTATCTCTTGTGATTCATGCCTTTTCAATATTTTTAAAACTTATGCTAAATAGTTTGGAATAAATTTTATGAGGATTTTTATGATTCATAAACTTCTTGTATATGTTATCACTTGTGATATTCTTTAAAATGTGATGCCACATTTGGGTTTATTCCGATGTTTATATCAATTGTGTTATTCTGTTAAAAGTGATGCAACACTTAGGTTGATTTTGAGAATATGTCAACTTTTTATTTTCTTTGTTTTGTTTCTTTTTTATATATACTTGGTATATGTAATTCACAATGTTATATATCTTGTGATATAAAACTTTTAATAAAGAACAAATTGTTTCAACTAGTATNTTTTTTTTTTTTTGATTTATCTCTTGTGATTCATGCCTTTTCAATATTTTTAAAACTTATGCTCAATAGTTTGGAATAAATTTTATGAGGATTTTTATGATTCATAAACTTCTTGTATATGTTATCACTTGTGATATTCTTTAAAATGTGATGCCACATTTGGGTTTATTCCGATGTTTATATCAATTGTGATATTCTGTTAAAAGTGATGCAACACTTAGGTTGATTTTGAGAATATGTCAACTTTTTATTTTCTTTGTTTTGTTTCTTTTTTATATATACTTGGTATATGTAATTCACAATGTTATATATCTTGTGATATAAAACTTTTAATAAAGAACAAATTGTTTCAACTAGTATATGTTTAAAGCAAAATTAACCTGTATAAGCTGATTAAACTAACATCTTAACTATGATAATAAAACATAATATTGAAGTATCACAAGTGATACAATACATGTCATATAATATCACAAGTGCTCTGTTTCGACATCGCCTGAAACTTAAACACTTAGTAATATCACATGTGATAAAGCAATAAAATGTACCAATAATTCTGGTATTTTAAATATGAGTAATATCACAGATGATGAAGAAATAAAATGAGCAAAAGTATACATCATTCGGCTATATCACCTGAGATATTACTCTAAACTTCTAAAGTGACTAATTTAACATTCTATTAATTTATCACCTGAGATATTACTCTAAAGTGACTAAGACAGACCATTTAAATACTTTTCAACTTTGATACAATATTATATCGCAAGTGATAAACACGTGTCACTTACAAATACCAAATGAATAAAAAGGAAGCAAACTATGAAAATAAAAAACTCAACGTATTCACAAAACCAACAAGTGTTGCATTAATTTATATGACATGGCTCACATCACTTGTGATATTTCATAAACATTGATTACATGTTACAAATTCCAAAAAGAACACAAAAGATTTGAGCAAAGTCTTCATTCTTAAGCAACCTTGAACCGTCAACAAAAACATTTATTGTGCTTGTCTATTGCGGTGAAAGGCACAAAATCCATCTTTACCTGAAAAGTATAAAAATATTAGAAAACACATAGGTGATAATATATATAAAAATATACAAAATAATGAAATGTCACAGATGATATTAAAGGTTAAAAAACATACTTGTTTGTTTCTGAAATATCACACGTGATATTAGACATTAACTATGCTTATTAAATATCACAGGTGATATTAGACAATATCACAAGTGATATTAAACAATATCAAATGTGATATTAGACATGTCATATAATAAAGCTTAACTAATAAGCTGGATGTGTTGGATCCCCTAAGTATAGGAGTTGTAACTCATCACCAGGTACAAGGCGCAATTCGTTGTCTTCCTACAGTTATAACAATACTTGGCCTTATATTGAACTGATGGTCAGTAAGCCAATAACTTTACCAAAATATAAACTTGATGGTGTAGATGTGAATAAAGACAATGAAGCACCTTTGGGAAAACAATATATGCAACACGCTTCTTGTTAAGACCAATATCCCATCTAATTTTGAGATTGTCTTTACTTTGCGATTCTTTCATCATCTGTCAAGCTAAACATCTATCAGCTCAAGGGATGCCATTAAAATATATTAAAAATAAAAATAATGAATCATAACTACTACTTACTTTATCATAGTCCGCTTCAAGCTTGATGAGCGGAGCAAAGACATTTTGATACTGCAATTAGAAGAATGACGAGACATGCACTATTACTACTCGACCATCACCACAAAAGTGTGAAACATAATTTGAACAAAACAAAAAGGGGAGTGTTTTAACCTGATATGCATCTTCATACTTCAATGCTACTTGTTAAGGTTCATCGTCTACACCAGGCTTTTCAAGATATTCTTAGTAGCATCAGGGTTTGTCTTCCAAAGTTCTTCTATTTGTTGATCTGTTGAACGCTGATCTGTCGGGCACGTAGCTGCTCTGTTTCAGATGGAACCTTCACAAAACAACAAATCAATTTCACGTTCTAAACTTTTTATGTCCGCCATAAACACAAACATATGTATAGCAAACAGAGTGGTATGCTAACCTTAACAAGCCACTACAAGAAGCATCTGTTATCAATAAGTGAACCCCATTGACTCAAATCCCAATTCATATCTTTTTATATGTCATCTTTTGTTGCTAAGATAAGAGAATGAATCATGCAGCTGCAAACACACGTGCCATGCATATCAATTTCATTTCTAATTTTATTTCAATTCAAAATCAACCTGTTTAAAATAATAACTTAAATAATAAGTGTTGATGCAAATAATGTTCAAAAACGTTATTCTCATCTTGCTATATCTCTATGTTTTGATGATAACAAAATGTGAAAACATTTTACGTCAAAATCAACATAAACAACTTTTTAGTCGAAATATTCGATTTCTATCTTAATCACTCTAGGTATGAACAAACAAATTTACAATTTGACAAATGATCAAAGAAGTGAATTTGTGTTTTGAACTTCACATTTTTAGTTTGACAAAACCTTCTTTTCAAAAATACATTTTACAAATTATTTTTAAAATTATAAAGAAATGTTTTATTTGGGGAAATCATTTCAAAAATCCCAACAACTATTCCCCCCCTCCCCCTCCCAAATCAGCTCCAAACTTCCCCAAATAAACTTTCACCACTAAAAACAAAATATGGAGCGTGTTTATCTAGCACGGTACCACTAAATTTAGTGGTACCGTGTGAAAATTAGTGGTGTCGTCCCCCTATAACGGTCAAATTTTCATTTCCTATAAATACCACTTCATTTCTCAGATTTTGCTTATCCTTTTTTACACAAAACTTTATGAGTTCTATCCTCCTTACATACTTACATTCCTTTGATCATTAGTTAGTTTTCTTTTGTTTAAAAAGTGATCCTTTCATCCAACCAAAGATCACCTACATTCCTCTACTAGTCAAGAGAAGAACACAAAGTATCAAGAAGATACAAAGTGTTAGAGTCTTTGTGTAGTGCACTTGCATTACTAGGTGTTAACTTGATAGTATCTTGACATAAATTAAGTGTCATAGTCTTTTATAGTTGTCTTGTGTTGATCATTGTGATCCTGTTGAGATCTTGGGGATCTCTAGTAGCTTGTGTGCTAGTGTGTTGATCAAGTGGATCAAGAATAGAGTGTGAGGATCGTGTGATAAGTAAGGATCGTGTTGATCGTGTGATAAGTAAGGATCGTGTAGATCGTGTAAGAAGTCAGGATCAAGTGGATCGTGGTAGATTGGTACTAGCTAAGATTAGTACTCGACATCTAGCTCAGTGTCGGAAAATAACGTAAGTGACGTTGTACGGTTTTCTCCGCCTGAAGGGAGCTTTTTTGACATAGTGCTTAGAACTCTCGATTGTGGTACTCGGGGAGTGGAGTAGGGCGAAGAAGAGCTTCGTGACGGAACCACTATAAATCTCTTTATCTCGGTTTGATCTTTCCATCTCTTTTCTTTACATATTTATTGTTTGTTTGTGTTAGCATAATGTTGGGTTCATATTGGTGTTGATTGATTTCACCTACAATTGAATCTAAGTTTTTCACAAAGAAATCTTTTATAACAAAAAGAAAACGAGTCGGTAAACTATTCAACCCCCCTTCTAGTTTCCCACAATAAGCAATATTATACTATAATGAACATCTTATCAGTAACTTAAACACAATTACCATCAACAAAAAGCACATAAAAGAACAAAATTATAATATCATCAACTTCAAATATCACTAGTGATACTACACATATGATACAGAGCAGATTTAAAACTACAATCAAACATAAAAACAACATTCCAATGCAGTTAAAAAACAAAAATTCAACTAACAAACTTAATTAATAAGCAAAACTACAAGACAAGATTACAAGATAATCAAAATTTTTTCACTCACACATTTCATTAAACACTTGGTGTGCATTCATATATACAAAGCTTTCTACTCAGAGCTTGTACCAAATTAACAAATAAATATCTTAGAATAACTGGAAACTAATGATCACCAACATATTTGAATAAAAAGAAGCCATTACCGATTACGTGATGATTGTGACGTGATGATTATGACGAGGTGAAGATCGGAATGATCGAGATGATCGGAATGATATGGATGATTGTGACTTGGTGATGATTGTGACGTGGTGATTGTATGAAGATGAGAGAAGAGAAGATGGGGGAAGATGAGAGCAGTTGGAGGGAAGCAGAATGATCGAGATGAGAGTAACTGTGTGGAAAAAAAATGAAGAAAATGAAGGGGAAAAAAAGGCTTTATATAGTTGGTGGATTTAAGGTTAAACATAATAAATTTTATGTTTAATCCACACAATTAGATCAAAAAGAATGGATGGTGGGGATTTATCCCTTTATATGCACCAAAATAAGGATATGCAATTGAATTCTTCTCATGTGTTTTGAGCAATGATCATTATCACTATTGTCAACTACCGAAATCAAAATGAAAGATAAACAATGCTTCTAAAACTTTAGCTAAATAGTATTTATTTTAAAACTTAACTAAGATAAGAGTCTGGTTGGATAGCTAAGGTGTTTAGTTTTAACCGCGAGGTCCCATGATCGAATCTTGGCCATTAGCGATCCCAAGATCTCTATCTTTTATTGCATTTTACTATCAGAATACCATTTAAACATCTTTTCAGATAAACTATTTTTATATCCTACTTATTTACATCGTTGCAGGGATTAAAGATAGGAGGGCCCTTTATTTTTGTTATTGCTTAAAATCATGTTAAAAACATGCTGGTAAGGCGGGGAAAAAAAGCATATCCAATTAGTTTACATTGTTTTAAATGGTTTTACTTGTGGTTAACGTTAAGGATCGTCAGGGGTGGTTGTCAACATATTGTTTGTCTAGAGTTTATTGATATAAACGCATCGGTTCTAGAATAAATTTCGGGTCATGATGGCTCGTCGAACCAACATTTTGGTGAAAAGAGAATGTTGATCGGTACCATCTCCCATGCGCACGGATAAATCCCCAACTTTTTGGTTTTGTAAGCTGTCATTATTATAGCAAAAAGTAACCATCCTCCCAGTTGTCAATTACTCGGGAGGTTCTTTGGTCTTTTTGCTCATATAGATGAAAGTGTTGTAAATATTATGGGTTTGTGTATATTCACCAATTAGCCCATTAAGGTTTAACATGTGCTTATTTACCCTATAAGTACTACACATTTGTAACCCCTTGTGATCACCTTAATAAGAATTCTCTTAATCCTCTCATTCTTGTGTTCTTATTTTTTATTCTTGTTCATTACATTTATAATACGTTATCAGCACGAAAGTTTCGAAAAAAGAGTAAGGCCAATAAATGACGGTTGAACGAACGAAGTCATTTTTTTTTTTTTTTTTTTTTTTTTTTTTTTTTTTTTTTTTTTTTTTTTGAAGTTCACCGTTAGATCTACAAATGACGGTTGAACGAACGAAGTCATGGTTCATTATAATATCATTGACTTTAACGTCGATGGCACTATGGCAGTGAATACTCCATAATAAATTGCGGTCTATATACATGTTAAGTTAATTACGTAAAATTATGGTCTAAATATTTTTTTAGTTGTATTAATATTGTTGCACAAATTGCTCAAAAGAAAGGTATGAAGTTCTTAATTTTCCTTTTCTTCGATTATCTCACCTAAATCATACTCTTTGTGTACAAATAATACAACATCGTGTTATTATACTTGTTAAGATTCTCATATCTGTTCAAAAGAATCAAAATATATCATAAACTCATGTTATGATTATGGTTATTTATTATAGAACTCAAAAGAATCAAAATATATCATAAACTCATGTTATGATTATGGTTATTTATTATAGAACATCAAGTTCTAATATGATGGATGGAATAAATAAAATAACCTCAAGTTATTGTTTTCATGTTCAATCACAATTCAAAAAAATAATAATAATAAAAAAAATAAAATAAAAATAAAATAAACAACCTCTAGTTCTAATATGGTTTGATCAATTGGATCAATAACATAACCTCATGTTATGTTAGAAAATTTTTTTTATTAGAACCTCAAGTTCTAATATGATTCTTTCATGAATCAATATCATAACATCATGTTATCATTATATTTATTTATAATAAAACCTCAAGTTTATTACAATGAATAAATTAAAATACAATAACCTCAAGTTATTGTATCTCTTTTAATGAACCTCAAAGTTCAGTTATTATTCTCTCAAGAGAATCACAATATCATAACATCACGTTATGCTAAAAAAAAAATGAACCTCAAGTTCTACTACGATGAACATAATCAAAATACAATAACCTCAAGTTATTGTTATAATGTCCAATATTTAAATAATAATAAAAAAAAAAAGAATCCAAATATGTGCTCTTTTTGTTACTTAATTGCTTGTTTATGCTATATTTATTTCTTTGCATTTTATTAAGTAATGTCAAAGTGATACGTTGGATCGCTCGAATAATATTGATTGTTCTTTGTTTTAAACTTTTTACAAAGAGAAATTCTATTTCCTCCTACTTTTATTCCTACTCACAGGATCCTGACAAGTGTCACAGTGAACGGTTTGGAGGCGGAGAGATAATAAGTGGAGAAAAAATATAAAATATTATTGTGTGTGTAGGAGGATATATAGGAGGATAATGTAGGAGGATATAGCAAAGCTCTTTTACAAAAGAAAGAAAGGCATGTGTGATGCAATTTTTTGTTTTTTTTTAACAATTGTTTAGAAAAAAAATGATGATACTGTTACAACTCGAAAGTATATATGCCTAACTTTTACAATTTTTTTTTAAGTCGGTAAGCATACTTTTGTTAATAAACGGAACTATATATGCGCATATTAATGAATTTTGGTTGCTTCAAGATATTTGAAACTAAATGTTTAATAAGAGTGATGTCATGGAGTAAATGAGTACATGCTCGTTGAAGGTTTTATTAGCAGATGTTCACTAAAGTTCGGAGTTGATTATCAGAGGTAATTCTTAATCCTAATTTATCATGGAGGAATTAAATATAGAGTTTGTTAGTGGTCAACTTTTGTTTATCGCATACAAGAGATCCACTCCTCTATTGATATTATTATATCTTGTGACATGTATTATACATATATAAATAAAAAAAACAAAAGCACAATAAACTGTTATGGATAATTATTAGTGGATGTCCATATAGAGGCCCATGGCCCAGTTAGCTATTAGGGTTTTTACCCTACTGTTTATATTATATATACCTCATGTATCTTTGACAATATAGATGAATTGAAGAATACTTTTCATTCCCTCAATCTTGTGTTCACAACACGTTATCAGCACGCTTTAAAGTTTTGATTTGATTTTTTCTTGTGTTTTCCACGGTATGTATTCAACCTTTTACTCATATGATTCATCATGCATACATCCCCTCTCGTTTTTAGATTGATCAGAATCATCACATTTAATTTATGTTTTTTTTAAGTGATCTCTTTGCCGTGAATAAGTAACTTTTCCACTTTGTTTATTCTTGTATTTGTCATTGAGATTTATAAATTGCTAATGCTCGAGTTTACGTATGTTATAGATCAGTAATTTTTTGATTGCGTACCAAGTCTACTTAATTACATAAGACAACAATCCATCTTCACTATGAAATATTTGTTTTATAATATGGTTAAAACGTTGATGATATATTGAACTTGGTATGCATCTATGTCGACTGAGTTTTATTGTTGCTAATCCATATATGGTTTCTTTGTTCACCCGGTTTATTTGTCATCTTATATATTCAAGCGACAAATCTGTTTTCATGGTAACACGTGTGACAGTATCTTTCAATTTTAGCATATTATACCTTTCTTTTTAATTTATTAGACAAGTGCTTGTTTAATTATATGTTACTGCTATTTATTATATGATGATATGCAAACTTCAACTGTAATTATATGAATATATGATACGTGATGTTTTTATATGATTATTGATATCTTCAATGTAAAATAAGCCACATATGTATGGCAATGGTAATAATCATAAATTAGAAATAAGATTTAACAATTATGATATGTTTTACGTTTGTTTTATGTTGATAGCTTGCTTCCCACACCATAGGTTCCTACTTGTTAAATACTTTGTATCTACAAATCCATACACATGTTTACAATATTAGTTGCTCCAGTAATAACTGTGTAATCATTAGCCAAATTTTTCATTCATATAATGGCCAATTGTTTTCAATAAATAAATCAATAATATTATAATATATATTCAAAATCTATCTATCGTAAATGTTGCTTGTTTAACTCGTGTAAAGGTGGAAGAAAAATAGAACTAAAATAAACCTCAAGGCTTATTGTTTTATGAGGGTAGTAAATTACCACTATCATAATTGACTATTAATTCACACCTTTAAATCGAGCATGCATGTGAGATATGTGCATAGTTTATGATCGATACTGTATTATATTCAGTATGATAATTAGGATAATAAACCATATATGATCTGTTTAAATCATCGTTGTATGGCCCATATATGCTACAGCGTCAAGAAAAATATGTGGTATTATGTTTTCAAGATCTATGCTAATATCAGTGTTGCAAGATTTTCATTACTTGTATAATACTAGTACCCACTATTGAATCTGGTATGTTTAAAGAAAACAAATAGTATATAAAAGAAGAATTTTGGTACGCACGGTACTATTAAACTATTTACGAACGTCTCGTTGGTTTTTTGACTTTGAATTAATCAACAACAAGCAATAGATATTTCTTACACACATTAATTAGTTTATCAATTGAAATGTAAAACTACATAACCTGTTCTAAGTAACGGATTGGCCTTATTCAAATGCTATAATTGGTTTTGATTATATTGATGATAAAGTTGAATTTAGAAGTTTAATTATGTTTATGAAACTATATACTTAAGTGGGTGTATATTATCTATAATATATGTATAGTACACGTTACTAAATATGATTTATCATTGTTGTTTTTAGAGAAAGTCAACTATTTGTTCCTTTCACGTACATAAGAGGCAGACATTATATCATATCATTTTGGCAAAGACATTATTTGAATATCAATATATGTACGTGCAAATACTATGTGTATATGTATCATAATATCAATGGTTAGAATACAATGTGTTTTACATATATTGTTATTAAAGATGAGGTTTACTCTTAAACTATATATTGAACACATCTCTGCTATGGCTATTTTATGCGAAAAACATATATTACAGCATTCCAAACGAGTAAGATGTATTGAAACTCTAAACCTCACAATCATTAATGATTTCTGCAAAGTAAATGATGTCATAATATATATATGTCGCTTTGGTGTTTAAGATTGATTTGCATACTTGTGATACAATTAAGCTATTCACTATAAGATTATAGAAAAGTAGAGGTGCTACACAAAATATATGTTATCATTGTGAACATGAGCATTATCTTGTATGATTATGAACATAGAAGAAAATATAAGCCGAAATTATAGTGAAGTTTGCAACATTGTTGTTACGATTGCTAAAGAATAATTGAGTTATTAAGTATAAGAAAAATATATTTTAGTTGATTCAAATTGTGCCATAAAGTATATCCTTATTTATCAGTGATTTTGTTTGCTTATAAGGCATTTGATTAATTGAGTAATGGCATGCATATGTTTTGCAAATTATGCAACTTCATTAATAAATGGATATGTTTTATTATATAATAATGTTATAGGTTAATGTGCAATTATTCTCTTAAGTGTTCTATTGTGACTATAAAGAAATAATCAAAATAACATAACCTCATGTTATGTTAACGAAAAAGAAATATAATTAGAACCTCAAGTTCTATCTTGGTTCAATTCGTAGAATCAATATCATAACCTCATGTTATGTTAGAAAAGAAAATAAAACCTCAAGTTTTATTATGATTCCCTCAAGAGAATCAAATAACATAATTTCATGTTATTTATATTGAACTATGTGAAAGCCATAAATGTGCTCATTTAAATTTCATTGTAGAAACAAATCCATATTATTCGACTTTAATATAAAATTAAGTGCAATTGAAGCACATGTGGTCATAAATTTAGTTTATGAGCCAAGATTATTTATTGGCATGACCGGTTAAACCATCCCGGGTCAATGATGATGCGAATGTATAGAAGAACCATAAGTTTCTTCAAAGACAGATTTGATTGTTCTCATTGGAAGTTAATTGTTAATCTGTCACCACCATATTTAAGTAAGGATTTTGTCCTATAAAGCTTTGGAAAGAATATAAAGGGGACGTATTCAAGCCTATACATCCGCCATGTGGATCATTTTGAGTTTTTAAAATCGATGCATCGTCAAAATGATCATTAAAGACGCAACTTAAGGTTAGCGTGAAGAATGACTCGACTTATAAAATGCGAGCATGGTTTTCCAAATTAAATCATTGAGAATGGTGGTGAATACTTCCAAGTATTGGGCGATTATTGGAATAAGTGTTGAACATAAAAGTAGCCCATGTTCATACGCAAATTGTTTTTGTTGAAGCGTTCATAAAACGTCTTCAGTTGATTGCAAAGCCAATAATATTAATGAGAACAAAACTTTTAGATTATGGGGCATGTTATAACATATAAATTAGCATCTTGCCAACAATTAATAATGACTCCTCCCCATTAGAATGGTTTTGGTCACAAACCATATGTTTCCCATATAAGAATTTTGTAAATGTGCGGTATATGTTTCTTGTAAATCCACCACAACGCACAATAATGGGATGTTGAAATGGATAATTCATTCAGGGGAGAGAATGAGCAGCAA
>LBNU01015663.1:76658-93000 GCA_014162995.1 Artemisia annua
TAGGCGCTGTCGCCTTTGATGTAGCATTTCTTGACATATGCAGTGACTTTGGTATCTCCTTTCCAAATTTCTGTATGGTTTACATGAGAAGTTTCACGATTTGTTTGCTCTATCGAGATGCCAGAAAAAATAGCCGCCATTGTAAATTATCCATTTTGAGATCGATCGCATGGTAACGGGTTTTTTAAACATATTTCCTTGCAGTTCTGCTATTTGTTGAAACTGTATTTGATGGTTAGGAGTGTATGTATAAACCCTCACGCCTTTGTACCTGAAGGTACCTATAACTATTTTTTACGCCATTTGAGAATATTGCCTCGTTAAAACCTTTTGTTTACTAGTAAACCAGTGGGACAAATATGTTATGCAAGGATTTGATTGTGAGTATTACTAAACGTCGTTTATTACGTCGGTGAATGTGCTTTATTTAACTCTTGTCCGGAAACTTCTCTATGGGGGATTCAAATACCGGTTTTGGTACAAGGGAAAATGATGTGCACCGGTATCTTCTTCTCCCTAATGATCATGGTTTTAATTCATTGAGTCAGTGACAAGTGCACATTGAGTTGTCCGCTTGAGGTAGAATCAGTCGAATAAATTTCTACATTTATTTGCAGCGGGTAGTCATTCACACGGTAGTCGGAACATCTGATCAAGGTACATCATCTCTTCTTGTTTTTCTCGTTCAAGTGATTATTTCGTGGACCTATTTACAAGATATCAAGTGATATAGTCATCAGAGGGAGATAATACGCGCTGCACTCTTTTTCCCTTAGTCATGGTTTTGTCCCACTGGGTTTTCCTGACAAGGTTTTTAATGAGGCAGCATTTCCTAAGCGTATTAACAACATGGACATCCAAGAGGGAGTGTTATGGATAATTATTAGTGGATGTCCATATAGAGGCCCATGGCCCAGTTAGCTATTAGGGTTTTTACCCTACTGTTTATATTATATATACCTCATGTATCTTTGACAATATAGATGAATTGAAGAATACTTTTCATTCCCTCAATCTTGTGTTCACAACAAGAAACAGTTTATTAATAAAAATGATTGTTGACTAAACAGGTGTCTACTTTATAATAACAACGTTGTTATTGAACTTTTCCTAATCATGCGGCACTGATTATGTTGATGTCGCCGTCTAACAGTATACATCTATTTGAATTTAGTGTTTATGTTGCTTTAAAAATATTGTTAATTTGTGTTATATTTCAATGTAACGCCTTGCTGTATATGGTGCCTATGTAGCACGGTCAAATACACGTGGCTCACTACTACACTTTTGAGTTGTAGCTCCTCGACAAAATGGTTCACTTAGCGTGGTTCCGGACTTCCGGTTGCCAAGTGGGACTCGAGTACTGGTGTGTATGAGTGTATTGTGTATGTTTTTTTACGTTAAGTTATCCTGCAAAATAGGGATGTAAGTAGAAGTAGGTGGAGAAGAAAGATATCAACACAGGATTCAAGTAGTTGAAGAGAAAAGGTAAGTAAAATGATGTGGAGTCTATGAATAACATATCTTATCAAAATCTAAAGGTAATGTTATATATGCATGTGCTTTAAATGTCATACACAAAAAATAAAGTGGTGATATCCACGTCACAATAAATGATTTGCACATCACAAAATCACTTTAACAATGCACATAATACAACATCACATATACATAATTTTTTATGTGCATATCATTTATTGTGGTGTGCATATATCTTATCAAAATCCATAGAAAGATTGTTGCTACATTATTTTAAATGGATTCATATATCTTTCTAACCCTTATAATTTGTGACAGGCAATTTGTGATGTCCTCTCAAACATGGTTTTCTGGTTTGTTTAGGGTGCAAACCAACTTTTGTTGTACGTGGTAATTAGCTGCTTGTTTTTCGCTTTTTTACAAAACTATGTCCTTTTATTTAACACCCTAAAACAAATTATAACTCAATTCTTTCACTATAAATTTAACCATGAGGATTTTGATTTTAGCAGATAATATTAACATTACAAAATAATTGTGGTAAGATGGAATTAAATATTGTAGCAGTATCAATCAGCTTAATAACAGGATCAAAGTGAAAGCGATGAAATGCAAATTTTATGTGAATATGGAGTTATTTAGTTATTTATGCAATGTTAAAGTTTGACATATTTTGTGGTCTCTACAAGTAGGATATCCACAACGAAGCGTCCACATATGCACACACGATGCTAGCAGTTCTGTCAAGTGTCAACGACATTCAAACCATTGCGGCGCCCACGTACTGTGCCGTTATCTAGAGGACGGAGAAGTAGGTTTTTCAATTCCTTCTTGAACTGAATGACAATGACAGACAAACGGGGTGTGCCCAATCAACTGCAAACATCATTTGAATTAGAAAAAAATGAAAATGAAAATGAAATTTTTTGATAACGTACATGGTAATCTAATCAAGTTGTTTGAAATGCGACGACAACAGGTAAAATACAATAAAACTATGCAATTTGAGCACATGTTTATTGTCCAACACCATCAAATTGAAAATGATAATTATTGATAAGAAAGAAATGGGGTGTGCCCAATCAACTGCAAACATCATTTGAATTAGAAAAAAATGAAAATGAAACTTTTGATAACGTACATGGTAACACCATCAAATTGAAAATGACAATTATTGATAATTTCATTTTACATAAAGTATACATTACCAAATATTGATTATGAAATATTTAAGAAAAATGTCATATGTCCTAAGTAGTACTTGAACCAACAATCATTTATCTATATACTTTATAACAAAAGATTTATATCTTCAACGTTTATTGGTCTCATTATTCACACAAATACTGAGTAATACAGTTTGGAGAAAAAAAATATTATCATTTTCAGTTTCTTACAAAATCACAGTCTAATCAATCAATCAATCAATTAATAATGTTTTTCTTTGCATTATGTAATAATAATTATAACTAAGGGTAATATGGTACACAAGATCTCATTTCTTTTTCAATAGTGGTTAGTGAATAATTTATTTGGAACAAAAAATCTATATACTATATAAAAAAAGAAACACATTTGCTTAAAATCTTACAAAATGAGTAATGTCTTCTTGTTTTTAAACTTAAAAAAAACAAAAAAAAAACTCATTTAGACTAAAGTATCCATACTTATAAGCGCAATGCAATTTATTATATATTTAAACAATTAATTACATTTTAGTCAAATATAGAAATCTCACTTTCTCACTATTCTTTATTAATTTCATAACTCGTTTCTCATTTTCACTTGCATGTTCTGTTAAGTGTGCACCAGTATGACCATTCGGCATTTCGATTGAAGCACTCTTTCCTCGCTTTGACTAAAAATTTAAAACTTTTCGCAGAAAATACATGATCCAAAACTGACCTCCTGTTACTCTTTAACGAACTAATAATAATCTATTACTAATCATCCATTAAGACTATTTCTAAATAATACTAAACTCAATTACCTTTAAAACGTCGGTGACACAACCTCTAACGAATTACGATTGATTTTATATGAATTTCCAAACATGACCCATTTTCTGCGCAACATGTTGTTTTTCTGGACAGCCTACTGTAAATTGCAGATTTGACCCACTTAAAATTGGACTCAGAACCTAGAAGTAATTGTATCGGAAAGTAGACTCGATTACTTTTAAAATGATAGGTGGATCGAATCTTGCAGACTTACGGTTTATTAGATATGATCCTTCAAAGACAACAAAATTTTCTGCACTACTTGCTGTCGTGTTTTCATACTTGACCTAAACGACCAGAACTTGACTTCCACATACCGAGACAACATAAGAACTTCTAAAAAGCATTAACATAACATAATACATCGTCTTCATAAACATTTGTGGTCTAAACAACCCTTGAGCATATACTTTACAAAGCAACAGGTGTTTTTTGCCAAACACCCCTTTTTGACCTACAACTTGAGCATAGCTTATTTACACACTTAAAAACAGGACTTTTAAACTACAAAGCAATATCCAAACCATTTACGACACTTGGGGGTTCAACATTACTTCGACCTCTGTATCTATCATAATTACTTGTCTAATTTCGACAATGACTTCCATTCCATATTAGCCCCATGAGCTACTATCCGAGTCATTCTTTAAATCATACAAACCTGCAAAACGGTTAAACAACTAAACTGTAAGCGTTACGCTTAATAAGTAAAAAAGGATAATAACACGATATTATACATCATTAATCACTTAACCACAACTTTGGCTAATCTTGCCAAACTAGCCTTATTCTATTCTTAATCCAAGTTCACAAATGCAACCTAAACCTTCACTATCATCTTCCACATAACACATATATAAATAAATCTATATAATCTTATGTTATAAGCATTTTACTTACCTCACATCCAAGCTAAATAACCAATAAAACTCCATCAAACATTCTTTGCTTGCTTTCCTAGTCAAATAATCACCAACAAATATTAACATTTCTATTTTACATAATAATTAAAGGTGTCTAACTTACCTATAACTATAAATAAAACCCTTTAATCACCAATTCGCTTTCAATTCATTAAAGGCTCTTCACCCAAGAATACTATAACATCTTTATTTTAACTTAAAACCATAATTACCCAAAACCCCCAAATCTTGCTTATGAACCCTAACTCTTAATTCTTAAATTCAACATGAAATAGACATCTTTCCTTGTGAGGAACTCTTGCTAGAGACTTATATTATAATTAGGAACACTAATTACCATCAAATTGATAACTAGAAAGTCTTGACATCCCTCCCTTTAGCTCATCACACACACATAACTACTAGAAAAGTGGTGGAAACTTATGAAAGGTTTAGTTATTTAACACAAAATATGGTCCATCTTTGGCCTCTTGGCAGGAATAGTCCCTGCAAGCTAGAACAAGGTAGTTCTAGTACTAAAACAAGTTGGTTCCAGTACCAGTTTAAGATTTTGGCAACTTAAGTCCCTCAAGTGTTTTTCCCTTATATTAGTGCCTTATAGTTTGACTAACAAGATTGACTTTCAACTTAAAATATTGACTAACCAATCATATTAGACCTTCAAACATATAAAAGTCTTAGAAACTATTTCAAGGCACTCACGTAATATAATACTTAAAAATCCGGTTTTAGGTTTCGTCCTCGAAATCTTATTTGCTTAACGCTCGCGAACATTCGCAAACTTTTCTATATTCTATGTTCACATCATAGTCCTTATGCCCATTTGTTTTCAATTTAATTTCTACACTCTACCTTAGTAAAAAAAAATCCCAATCCAACTAAGTCAAATTAAGACATTAAAAATTCAATTAAGTATCATTATTTTCACAAAATTTCAACTATTTCTAATGACACCGCGTCATTAGTATCATATCACGCTATGAAAAATTCTCCATTCTACTCAAATATCTATTAAAAACAACACTACACATCACCAACTTATCTAAAATTTCCAACAATGACGACTTGTCATATGGAAAATTTATTATTTTGAATTTATATAAGTCAAACTTCGACACTATTTCAACATTATTCACAAATGCACTAACATGACTTAAAGTCATATATCGATCAATTTCGCATTCTACTTAATACCAACATGTATCTACTTCAAAAACCGGTAATTATCTCAATAACAATCTAAACGGCACTTTCAAAACCAATTCTTTGCGTTACTTAAGCAATTTTCTTATTAAATTTCAGGAATTACCTACCCGTTCATCTTATCAACACATAGTACCATTAATTTTAGGCATCTATATATCTTAATGTTTCACACATAACCTTAACGCCGCTATAAGCTTCCATTCACACTAACATCATTTCTTAGGACATCTAACTTATGTTAGTTTTCCTTTCTCATTTCTCTACCCGTACTAAGGTCATATCAGATACACATAAGCCCACTCATTTACAATTTGTTATTTACATAAAAGGCATCCCAATCTATGTAAGTAAGGAATTAAAAACTTATAATTTAGAGATTTACAATTTCTTTATTTAAATGAAGAAGCATCCCAGTCTATTTAAATAAGGATATTATGAATCATCCTACTTACGCGTCTCCAACACAACATTCATACTTACTTTTTTCTTCTTCTCTAGCCTTGGATCCAATCTCATTATAACATTTCCACAAAGAAACTCAGCTTTTCCCCGTAGGGCTTTGCCACTTAATCATGTCCTTGCGCAAGCTAATACTCATGCTATAAAGGCAAGCTAACAACCATGGTGTAAAGGTAAGCTAACAACCATGTCGTAAAGGCAAGCTAATAACTATGTGCAAGCTAAAACACATGCCATAAAGGCAAGCTATCACCCATGTCATGAAGGCAAGATATCAACTATGTCAAAAAGGCAAACTGTCAACCATGCAATAAAAAGCAAGCTAAGCTATCCCAAAGGATACTTCGACACATGCCAAGGAAGTAGGCAAACCATGCCGGTGAAGGCAAGCTAACAACCATGGCATAAAGGCAAGCTAGGCCATCCCAAAGGATGCCAAAACACATCCATAAAAGGCAAGTTGGGCTATCCCGAAGGATACCAAAACTAGAGCATCGGATCCAAGCTATGTTTACTTTAAAATCTTTACTCAATTAACCATTCTTGTACTTTCATCATTAAGTACATATTGTCATTTCCTCAATTCTCATTGCATATACAATGCCATATATATTCTCTTTCGTTTAGACAGATTCTATATAATACTTGTCAATTTACTATATTTGCATTTTTATAATGTTGTTTATCATTCATCCATCAACCCCAAGTTAACTCACACATTTCATTATGTGTCATTTTATTTTAGACAAGATCTATATGATACTTGTCAATTTTACAATTCACACATTTCACTATTTGTTCTCATAATGCACTTTTACTATTACCTATCAACCCCTTGTTGACCATATTCTCAACTTATACTATCACATTATTTAGTCTACTCAACTTTTACGCATATAAACCTTACATAGTTATTCTATAACACTTTCATTAATCTCATCATAGACATTGCAATACATTAACATGATTCTATTCAGGTTTTACCATTCATCTTGCTCGAACACTCCACAATCTAGGAAACAAAAGAAAGCTTTAAAGAAAGGAACAAGTGAATGGGGAAATACTTTGTATTGCTGGAGAAAATTTACAAAAAAAGATAAGTGAATTAAGATATGATTTTTTCAAATAAGGAGGCTATCTATTTAAACTTCAAATCTAAAGCAACTATTTACAACTTCAAGAAAGACCCAAGTTCTAAAACCTTTCATGGTGGAAGCATATAGGGTTTTTAAGTGCTTCCAAGATCTCCTTGCACCTTCCATAATCTTCTAGGCAAGTGTAGAATAATCCGAAATCCCGGTTAACCTAGGTGAACGACCCTATCTTGCTTGCGGGTCGTGACACTAGACTCCAAAAGTTTGTACACATAATTGAAAACAATCAAACTTACTAAAACGAAGCAAAACATTCTCGACTGGTTTTAAGGGTGCAAACCGTCTCAAATTGTTTTGTTGTGGGGAGTCATGTCAGATGCTTTTGGCAAAGGAAGAAAACCATCCTATAAGATGTTATCAAGACGTCAAGGCATCTAAAACTGCCTCAAAGGGTTTTGCCAAGGGATCAAAACTATGCTAAATGCCCAGTTGACGGTGTTACACTAACCATTCCAAACATGTGTCATTAGACACAAAAAGAGAGAACCGTACGTCTACACTTTGGCAATCTTATATCAAGGAGGGAGCCAAAACTATTTCAAATACTATTTGGCAAGATTTTTGAATTAATTGACAGTTTTTTCCCTCCTCAAATACTCACTTTTCTTATAGGTTAATTTGTTGTATTACTACAATTTCATCCCCTAATTCATGAGTTCGCTTTAGGTATATATAGTAATTTTTGGGCTGCCAATATATATCATCACACGTTGGCTAAATTAAATGCATACCATTTAGAAGAATGGGGCGTAATGATATAGAAATGCTCAAAATAATCATTATGTTAATTAGAGCATAGGGTAAGATGATGTTATAGGCCCAACAAGGTTAACCTATAACACTGGTGTTACTGTATAACACCACCACCTGTGTTATTTATAGGCATTGTTATAGTCCAACACCATCACCATTAGCCTTGAGATTTCTCAATTACGTATTTGTGTTTTTGTAGAAATAAGTTGCCGGCCTCACTTTTCTATGGCACCCGTGTTACAAGGGAGTGTATAACCGTATACAACTATGTACGTTCAAACAATTTAGCCACTATACTGCGATCAAATTAAAATACATTAGTTGTAATGATAGATATACACCATATACATATATGCACACACGTATGTGTGTGTTTGGACAAAGGGAGATGATAATTACACCACATTTTTTGATTCTTTCACTACAATATCACATCATTAATGTACAAGTTACACCATGAAATGCATAAGCGTGGTGTGTGCATAAAAAAATGTGGTGTAAGTATCACTTCCCGAAGACAAAGCATATATAGGCATGGTACTGGAATTATTATTAGATGCAATTGCATGATAACATAGATAGAGAGAACAACCCTAATCGCATGAGGCATATATAGTGCATAAGATATTTTATTTATATGGTGCATGTTCGTATGATAATGGCTCACCCCCACACACAGCATGGAGGAAAAACAATAACTAAAACATGCTGAAAGCAAAATTGAAATGCGATTGGCTCCGTAAGCAAAAATAGAACGGTCCATCTCGACAACCACAACTACTCGATCTATATGACAAGTATATACTACGGAGTATTACCTAATAAGAATCTAAAATTTTATGAGAAGTGAACTCATTCACAACTTACGCTAAGGTGATCCACAGCTTCACATTAAAAATTCCAGAGAAATGATGGGCCTTGCGAGATATCTCCATAGCTAGAATTCTCGTCTTCGTAAGCAGTATATTGTGGAGAGTGAATAGGTGGTGGCCGCATGAAATAATCATCAAACCCTGGAAATATTCCATAATCAGTCACATGACTCTCATTATCCTCTAAGAGAAAAGAGGATGACGAGCGAGAGTTGTATGTCTCCGTTGGGCCAGCTATGTCAGCAACTGAGCCCGACGACTGAGACTCAAAATAGTGATTTGGATATGAATGGGGTGAGTTGGCATAGTGAGTGGCAGCCGCCTGTATTTCAGAGGGAGAAAGTGATCGCCCTCCAGGAATATTAGGCGGTTGATCTGGGAAATTAAATTTGGCGGAGCTACCACGTAAACAAAATGCCGCAGCATCAAAAGCCCTAGCAGCTTTTTCAGGCGAATCAAATGACCCTAACCAAATCCTCTCACGGCTATTTGGTAACCTTATCTCCGACACCCATTTTCCCCATTTTCTCTTCCTAACACCCTTATATTTTGGTTCATATCCTGAAGACTCTTGATCACAAGTCTCAGTTGTAGGGTTTGACATTGCTTAATATTGTTTGGGTCTGTTACTTGATATCTTAAGTTGATGAATGTATTTATAGGTGTGCATAATGTGTGTGTGTTAGGGCCTAGGTGACTATGCAAAAGACGACGAAATAGTGGACGTGCTGAAAAAGACTGGCTGGTCAATCCGACGCGTTGATACGGAATTCTTTTTCTGAAACCGCAAAAGCTCACGCATATTCTAAAGTTGCTCTTATTTTTATAGTATTTTTTAAGCACAAGTCATGAAAATCATCAATAGATATTAACGTTGACATTATATAAGAAATCCTATGTTCAAAAAAAAAATATAAGAAATCCTAAAAGGGTTATGTTATTAAGATGTGACAGTAGGGGGTTTTAGTAAAAATGTATAAATTGCGATGCACGCCATACAAATCCGCAATGCACATGGCCTCACGAAATCCCTCTATGGGAGGGTCCGTATAAACTCCCCCATCCTAAAATCATGATATACAGTTTTTATTTGATTCAAGAAAGCAAACTTAGAATGGTATACATCTATAAAGAAGAAAGAAAAAATAAGTCATAGTTATTTGCATTTTTGTTTTCATACATGTTTGTATAAACGAAACCAAAAATATATCTATGTGAATTATAGTCATGGACGGAGCCCAACAAAGAGGTAAGAGATTCAAACGATGTCACTAAAAGTTTGGTGATATTAGTACTTTATTGAAAATTGATGAGAACCTTTTTAGAATTCTCAAATGACCCTACCATATTATTGTAATAACTCAAGTGCTCAAATATTTAGATTAAGGTATTTAATCAAATGAAAATTTTCTTTTAGTGTAGAAAGTTTGAACAATAGTTCATGTAATTTTATAGACATTATCTCTTTTTAGGGTGACAGACTGAGAGTTGATTTACGCGGTTGAGAGGGAGCATTACAAAAGCACGTTTTTTCAATAGTTAACATCATGTGCTTATTTTTGATACTGAAAAAGACCACACATCCTAGTGATTGTGAAGATTCTTTTTTTTTTTTTTTTTTTTTTTTTTTTTCCTTTCTAGAAACCTTCTATTTTTAGTCCTTCAATTTCAAGTTTGCTTCTATATTACTCCGATTTTCTTTGATTATGTACTTCCCAACTCTGTTGGCTTGTGACAAGAGAACTTACCGATCGATTAATTTTAAATCCCAAAGCCTTTGCGTTATATTGATCTTGATTAACATGATATGTAAGAACTGGTATATTATTATAGATTTACAGCCAAAGTTTCCTCAATAAAATAGAAATTGTATATATCTGGCTCGGTAACATTATCTCTTACTGTAATTAATACCTTTTTCGTCCAGTGAACATTATGAATAGCTAGAGTTTTAATTTGTTATATCTCAACAATCGATAATATAAATATATTATACACTATATAATAAATTTCAACTCATTCATTTTCGTGGAAACTAAAAATTAGGTTACTATTGTCACTTGCCTAGCATAAAGATATAACTCCCATGTAGACAAGAAAATGGCAAAGGTGTTCATTTTGTAAAAGTTGGGTGGAATGTAGATTTAGAGATTCAAAGACAGTTATCTCTATCCTTATGATGTAAAGTTTTGTTGGAGTTAAAAAAAAAAACACTTTTTAGAGATGAAGGACTAATCTCAACAATTTGTTCTTAGGCTAATAGTAATAGCGACCTAGGTTTCTGGAGTCCCCTCTGCCACTTCAGCTTCTCTCTCTAAGACCAAACACATGATCCTAAGCCCGTAATAAGGCGACCCAAGTAACAACAAAAAACATAACGCACAAAAATCAATTAAAAAAAACTTACACACACAAAAAGAAAAGGGGACCACACAAAACCTTTGCATTTGCAAAAGTCGCCTCGTCGATCGAACCAAGCAAAAACGGAATGGGGGCCACGTTCTGTGGGGTCGTCGAGGGGAGTGGGGTTCACCTGCGGGGTAGACCGACCTTGGGTAATATCGTTGTTACGATTACTGTTAAGGTCGATATAGATCTAGAGAAACAAATGAAGGACCACAATTTTAAAATACCTCAATGGTGCATCCAGCTTTTTATTACTCTTTTCGTCCCAAAATAATTATTCTTTTTTGAATTTTATGGTCTTTCTTTTTCAACTTTGAACTTAAGTATTTTTGTTTGTATTATATAATGCTTGATAAAAATTATACCAATAAAAATACATGTAAAACTCAATTTATTCATATATTTTGCATCAACTATTATATAACACGAGTAAAAATACTTAAGGTTAAAGTTGAAAACGAAAGATTTTAAAAAACAAACAAGGCTATTATTTTAAGATGGCCGGAGTATGTAGTACATTGGAAGAGAGAAAAAAACAGATATGTGGATGAGATTGAAAATAAAAATTATGTTCTCAAGGTTTATAAGCAGCGAAGATAATAAGAAAGGAAATATGTTTAAATTTTTTCCAAATTGAAAAGTTGCTTTTATCTGTTTCCACAGTTTTATATTTATTGTTTATGTTTTCTTTATAAGTTATCTTATCTTAATTGTTTAATTTCAAAAATAAATAAATAAGTTAGATCAAGTTTACCTATTATACTCATTTGAAGTTATTATTACAAATTTTAAATAAATTATAAATTAATTGGCGGGGTAAAATTATCATTATCCAAAAAGTAAGAAAGAGAAACATGTAATGTAATGATGACGTTTTTCTTACAAAAATGTGTTTTCGGCTCCTGACAATTATTATGAGATAGCGGAAGTATTTTTTTTTCTTTCTGTGAATTCAGAAATAAAAACCAACTTTTCCTCCTCTTCTTCTTCTTTTCTTTCTCTTTACCTTATTCGTTTCGCTTTTTCCATTTTACCCTCTAAAACAGATTAAAAATGTGTTTTGAATTACTTATAAGCTTCCTTAAAAATAAGTTTTTTATAAATAATTTTATCCTATTTTTATTTGTTTATCCATACTACTTATAAATCATTTGGTACCTTCTATATTTAGAAGTCTTAAAATATTAAGCTTACATACTTGCTTAATAAGGCTTGGTTTAGTCTTTTTTTTTTTTTTTTTTTTTTTTTTTTTTTAATGGCAAATTTTGCAATCTATACCACCTATCTCACACGTCTCCAACGAGACTTGAACCCACAACATGTAGTTTGATGGGCTACTCACATAACGCTGGACCAAGAGGCCTTTGGTTGGCTTGGTTTTAGTCTTAATTGCTAGTTATGAAATCTTGTAACTGCCACTAAACAAACGTAACACCCATATGGAAAATTAATTGTGTATAAAATTTAGAATACACACTTGTAACATCTACTAACATGTATAACAACACCTCCGGTGGCGAAGCTAGAAAATTTTCAGTAGGGGGTCGGAATCTAAAATTTTTTACTGCTTAATGTATGAAAGAAATTTCACAATTAAAATGGGGGTCGAAACCGAATATACCAAAATTTTTCTACACGAAAACTATATACCCCCTACATCGCAAAAAAATTTCGGGGGGTCGGGCGCCCCCCCCCCCCCTATGTAGCTGCGCCCCTGAACACCTCTAATATTGCTACACAATAAAGAATTGTAAAAATCAAGCATGCACATTTTGTTGTCAAAGATTGTTAAAAAAAAATTAAGAAATGGGTCGGGTAAATTGTTTTGACGTGAATATGGATGAGTGGGTATGATACACTTATATACGTGCATGCAATGAGACCATGTTTACTGCATGAGAAAAACTACCGACATACATTTTGGACCACAATGCACATGTAGCCATGGGGAAGACTTCTTTTATTTACTTATGTTATAATTGTTGGTTTATGTGTGCATAATATAATATCAACTTATATTGGCCATTATTTATGTGACTTAAGGTTTACACACAATAACACGAGACCCTTAATTTTATATATATATATATATATATATATATATATATATATATATATATATATATATATATATATATATATATATATATATATATATATATATGGGGGCTTTATTTTCAGAACCCTGTTAAGTGCGGGAACTGCGAGAACTCCAATTTTGCATTAGAAAACATGCATGTTCATATAAAACATGTATGTTTTCTCTTACATACACCTTTTTAATTACAATGCTGCCGTATTAAGGTGTATGTAAGAAAACATACATATTTTATATATGAAATGCATGATTCTATTGCATATTGGAGTTCTCGCGTTCGACTTAACAGGAGTTCTTAAAATAAATCATTTTGATTGATTTTTGCACTTAACAGGTTTTTATATGAACATGTATGTTAATGCTGTATGTGTATTAAGGTGTATGAAAAGAAATACATGTTTTATATGACATGCATGTTTATCTAATCAAAATTAGAGTTTCGCAGTTCCAGCACTTAACAGAGATTCTGAAAATAAAGATACACTATATACTATACATACTATATTATATATATATATAATATATATTATATTATAGTATATTATACTTATATATACTACATCACCCCCTATATACTAGCCATATATCTACTAATATATATATACTATATATATATATATATATATATATATATATATATATATATACTTCGAGGGTTATCGTAAATAGTGTCTTAAAGTGGAGTGTAGGGAGGTATGTGAGCACAACATGTGTCGTTTAAGGCTAAAAATTGGAATGGTGCTTTAATGAATAGATAAATGCATGAGGGTATTTTAGTCAAGTTGCTTTCAAACCAATTTTATATGGTGAACAAACGGAGTCTAACAAATTTTTGATACATTTGGATTTTTTGTTCATCCAACAAAACACTCGTTCTAACTTTACTTTTCTATTTCGTGTCAAGAACTTTGGATACATTTTTCAGTTAATGAATAACAAACAATAGCAAATTGTATCCTCCGTCCCAAAATAAGTGTCCAGTTTGAACTTTTCAGAGTCAAACTGGCTCAGACTTGACTTATCCTATTTTTGCGGGTGTTATACTATACTTGATGCAAATTTATATGAACGGATTGAGTTTTAAGTGTATTTTCATTGGTATAATCATTTCATCAAGTATATATATACAAAAAAATATTTAAGGTTAAAGTTGACCAGTTTGACTCTGAACAATCAAACTGGACACTTATTTGAGAACGGAGGGAGTACATTGCGTATGATTTCATAAATGCGTATGAGTTCATAATACTGATACATAACAAACATTTAAGCAATTAGATACTCAATAACTTGAAGAGTTGCATACACGACTAAATCCCCAGATACACATGTCGAGGAACACAAAAAAACAATACTAATAAATATTGATTTACATGGAAAATTAGCCACTGAATTAACAAATATAAAATGCCATTAATATACATCTATGTACAAATACAGTTGCATACATTTACTTGAAATTAAAAATGATACACACGTGGCACTTTGAATAATCCCCTTCTCACAACATAAATTCGACTAATGAAGCTTGCCGCAAATCGAAAACGATAACCATGAAATCACAAATCTCACCGTCAAACACATTTTTAAAACATCAAATTTGGTTCGAAATCTCACCGTTATAGTCGCAAAAGATGAAGACAACCATCAACGTTGATGGCCGTTAAAAACAAAGAACGTCTTGCGGGTTCATCATTATATTCGTTAGCAAGAACCATGTGTGCAGTAGTCATCATCCACGATTAAAGTAGGATGGCCTTCGAGGCTTCGATGGCTAGCAAATCGCCGGCCAGTTTTCTTGTGCTTTGTTTTTCTACTGCGGCAGTAGTTTTACAACAAAGGATTGAGGGGGTGTTTGGTTGGAGCAATTTAGAACTTCAGAATTTTAAATTTTAGAAAATTTAAATTCGAATTTAGAATTCTGGAATTTAAAATACCTTCGCATGTTTGGTTGATATATATATATATATATATATATATATATATATATATATATATATATATATATATATATATATATATATATATATATATATATATATATATTTTAATATAAATTTCATAAATATTCTAATTAAAAGTTTATAAAAAAAATTATAAAAAAGTTTACAAAAAATTTATAAAAAAGTTTTTAAAAAATTTATAAAAAAGCTTATAAAAATTTATAAAAAAAGTTTATAAAAAAGTTTATGAAAAAAGTTTATAAAAAATTTATAAAAAAGTTATTAAAAAATTTATAAAAAACTTTATAAAAAATTTATAAAAAAGTTTATAAAAAATTTATAAAAAGAGTTTATAAAAAAAGTTTATAAAAAAATCTATAAAAAATTTATAAAAAAGTTTTTAAAAAATTTATAAAAAATTTATAAAAAAAAGTTTATAAAAAATTTATAAAAAAAGTTTATAAAAAAAGTTTGTAAAACATTTATAAAAAAAGTTTGTAAAAAAAGTTTATAAAAAAGTTTATTAATTTTTTTTTTAAAATCTATAAAAAAAATTTCATAAATATTCTATTTAAAAGTTTATAAAAAAACAATTAGAAAAAAATTTTATAAAAAAAAAATTCAAGTAAATTAAAATTCTTCACTTTTTGGAGATATTCTAATTTCCCCATTTTAAGGAATTTCAATTTGCTTTGCCATTTAGATTTCCCTCTTTCTAATGAACCAAACATTGTAATTGGGGGAATTTTAATTTCAAATTCCCCCAAATTTCATGAAATTGCTCCAACCAAACGCCCCATGAAGGTTTAGTTGAAGCGAATGTGTCTACGGTTATGTAGGACCAGTTATGAGTAAATATGAAATACCTATACTACCCTTCTAGCATTATTAAATAATTAATCTTAGTTAATTATTGCATTTCCACTTGTCAAAAATCTATTGCTTCCTACACTTTCTTACTTTAAAAACTATCTCACATGAACCTCATTATATATATATATATATATATATATATATATATATATATATATATATATATATATATATAT